>BHDV01003189.1:110860-125012 GCA_005406045.1 Adoxophyes honmai | reverse complement strand
GCTTCGTTTGCCATACCCAACTTTCGCTACCGTACATTAGTTTTGGAACGAGCACCCCTCTGTGGACAGCCAGACGTGCCTTTTTCGACACCTTCTGACTGCTCACGAAGGCGCGCAGCGCTCCATTGACTGTATTTCCTGCATTCACTCTTCTTTCAATATCACTTTCACACTTTCCGTCTTTCGTAAACGCCGATCCCAGGTATACAAACTCTTTTACTTGTTCCACTTTCTCACCCGCAATTATAATCTCACATTCTGTCCCGCAATCATCTTTCTCAAACACCATTACTTTCGTTTTGCTTACATTAACTTTCATACCTTTCCTTTCTAATCCATCACATAAAATGTTAACCATCCTCTGCAACTCCTCCTCCGACGATGTGACCAGCACTTGGTCGTCGGCGTATAGGAGGCATTTGATATACCTACCACTAGTTCTATTATTACAATCATCAATGGAACAAATGGAAATATACCGTATTTTAAATTGGACAGAATTGTAAAAGTGTATTGTAAGCGTGTTTCTGACTTTACCAAGTCGAATTTAAAAGTTTCAGTTTTTATTTCATCCCATCTTATAACTGTCCCAGACAGTTTGATTCAGATAGTTCTCAGATGTAAAGGTCGTTACTCCGTCTTAAAGTTAGGAATTTTATTTCTTGACCACGGGGAAGATGGAAAGTGGAAATGATTATTTTTCCTAAAAAATAATTTATTTCTGTATTATTTAAGCAGCTCTTATTTTTCAGAAGTCCGCAATGTAATGAGTAATAATGTTTGTTTAACTGCTTTGTTAAATAAGAGTAGGTCCTCTAGACAAACAGAGAAACATTTTTCTTTACTTGCAAAACCAACTTATGGACAGAACGGAAGTTTAGAGTGGACATTTCTATTTGGTTAAAACTTTGAAAGGCAATGGACCCCGCTGTCATTTTACAATTAACAAAACGAAACAGCGTCCGGACATAGGAAATCTTTTTCCAACTGCATTTTGAAAGCTTCTCTCATTTCTGTACTCCCTGCCCCGTCACAATGCAGTGCAGAGCATTCAGTATTTCTTCCCCTAGGGAGCAATATTACTCTTTATCGTTACAATAATATATTACCAAGGTTTTATCACCGTTATTGCTTTTAACAAGTTATTTGTAGCTGTTAGGGAAGTTTTGCGTACTTTGGGATTTTACAATGTGTACATACATACATACATATTCTCACGCCTGTATTCCCAAGAGGGGTAGGCAGAGCACATGAATTCAAAAATCCAGTGCCACGTTTAGCGATTTCAGGGTAACCAGATGGTTAAACGTGATATTGCAGTGACAGGTTGCTAGCTCATCGCCCACAATACACTAACCCTTTCCCAGAGTCGACTCTTACGACACCCACGGGAAGAAAGGGGAGGTGCTATTCTCACCCGGCACCACACGGGAATTTACAATGTGTATACTAACTATACATACATACTATATTTTTTGTACCCCTTTTAACCTGTGTTTACTTTTATTACCCTGTTTGGTGTCGGGATACAATGAATGTGTCCATTTCTTCCGTAGATGTCGTAAGAGGCGACTAATTAAATTGGTTATGGTATACCTGCCAAATCAAAACCTAAAAATATGGAAAAAGTGGCCATGCAACGTGAAATAGTCATATTTTTTCGTTCGTGTGCTCTGTCTACCTCATTTGGGGATAGAGGCGTGAAAAATGTATGTATGTGCTTTGTTCTAATTTTATCTGGTAGGTAGGTGTACTTGACATGACTTTGACCTTTATCTTGTGTTAAATGTCAATAGTGTCCTGTCCTTGTCACACTGACCTTCAATTAAGTCTCCGTAAGTCTTGGCGAGATATATAGCCGTTCTAACCACTAGCTTGTTTAAGCTACCTTATTTACTGACCTAATGGGGTGAGTTGTACAAAACTGACGTTGAAACCTCGAAACATACATACATCACGCCTTTATTCCCAAATGGGGCAGGCAGAGCACACAAAACCTTAGAAAGTCAAAATCATGACTTTTTCACGCTTCGCAGCCACTTCTGGCATGATTTTACGTTTAAAGTAGATGTAAGATATAATAGTCACAGGTTGCTAGCCTGTCGCCTAAAGCATACAGACCTTAACCTATTTCTTTCAACCTTAGCCACTTCTTAATTTTAGATTTTAACATAAATATAAGACTACTAGCTTTCCGCCCGCGGCTTCGCCCGCGTGGAATTCGATTATATTGCGGTATAAAGCAAACATTCCCTCGGGAACAAAAAAATTTCCCGGGATAAAAAGTACCCTATTATTTAATCCGGACTTCTAACTTTACGTCTGCAAAATTTCAAAGGAATCGGTTCAGTAGTTACGGCGTGAAAGCGGAACCAACAAACAAACAAACTCACTTTCCGATTTACAATATTAACCCGGCGTGATTGACGCTGGGTCACAGTGACCCAGTGCGTTTTAAATGTTTATATTTTTTTTATGCGTTGATTATTTGTTTTAACCGTTAGAGTAGCTGGAGTTACGTCCCCTCTCTCCTCAGTCCGCTGGTAAGTTCGGTGCCACGCCGGTTGCACAGGGAGACACACGTACGCCAAGTCAAAGCGGGTAAGTTTGACCCAGCGTCATCGCGGGCGTCGTATTTTTGTGGTATGCCTGTTTTAATTAATTTTATGTTTTATTCAATTTCTGTGGTTAATTTACATATTTTTTAAAGTATTTTGTCAACAATGTCACTGTTAAACCACCCAGACCGAATACAGGGTGATTCTGGAGTCGTGAGCAGGATCAACCCTACGGATTCAGTTAACTATAAGCTAACTCTCATACTAGTTATTAGTGTGATTAAGTTATTTTTTTTGAAGTGTTAAAAAAAACTTGTTTCTTTAATGTTGCACGTTAAGTTTGGTCACCCTACAATTATAAAATTTCGTCAAGTACCGGTTCTCATTTGTCTAGTCAACGTCAAATCAAATTGATTGTCAGCAGTTGACACGTCGGTCGAGTTACTTTTGAAATGTCGTATGTCGTCTGAAGGAGTCTACTTACTTTCGAAACATCGTATCTTCCTTAAGTATGAAATTGATACCTAATGCAACATTACCTACTGAAAATAAAATGAAAACTTATTGAAATTGAAATCGCATGGTAAACATTTTAATTGTAAAATCAAATAATAAAACTGAATAAAACATTGAAACAAAATTAAAAGAAACTTATTTCTAGTGAAATAACTTTATAAACTTTATGTAATTACAAATGATTATTGACACTTCAAAAGTTGTTCCAAATGTAAGCCACCTTGTTGTAAACACAATCCTGCCCGTCGCTTGTGATGATCTTTTAGTCTCTCTAGCTAGAGCAAAGTTGTTTGCTTTGACCGCGTCAAAATCTGTGGTAGTGCGTTGCCGTAGTTCCTGCACGGTGGTATGTCCAAATAAGTAGTACCATTAAGTCATCCTTCAATAAAATGAGGTCCAATGATGGTATTATTCACTATTCCAGTCCAAATGTTGAGGTTGAGGCTGAAGCGCGTTTGATAAGCATTCCGTCGCGTGAGATGGGGGTTCATACCACTCCAGTAGTGTTCATTGTGAACATTAAAAAGTCCGATTCGCGAAAAAGTTCACTCGTCGGTCCAAAGAATGTTTGCTTGTTCATTCTCCAAAAGCTACTGACAAAACTGCCTTCTTAGGGGGAAATCGTTTGACGACACAATCTGGAACTGGTTGGTAGTGATACAGGTGGAGCCCCGTAGCATTTAATAACCGCCAAGCGTACGATTGAGATACATTGGTATCGTCTGGAAGCTTCCCTTGCACTTCGCTGCGGGTCTCGACTGTTGACACTGGTTAATTAGGGTAACGCTCATGGAATAAGTTCTTTGCTCTGTTTGTATTATTGGTATTTGTAGTAAAGCATTACCATGTCGCACGTTTCAACGTTTTAAAGATTTTAAAGAACTTTTTTTGCAGAATTCAACAATATCAACAAACGTAACTGTTGACAGTGCCAAAAGTGTCAATTTACTTTATTCTTTATTAAGTGCTGTCATTACATTTAAAGAGGTTGGGTATCTTTATCAATTACTCATGAGGTGACCATGATTTTGGACTTAAACTCGTATTTAACAAATAGTAAAAAATAAACAAAAAAATGTGGTAATTTAACTAATTTACGATGGTAAACGATGCAGTAACATTAACTATATATGTAGGGTTGATCCTGCTCACGTCCCCTGAATCACCCTGTATAGACGTTGCTGGAGGAATCAGATTCCGAAGATGAGAATCGTGGAATTTGTGGGTGGACTTGCCGAGGAACCGCCTAGAAAGATTCCAGGAACTCGCAAGCGGTGTCAAATATGTTCGGCCATAAAGGACAAAAAACAAACCACATTTGCCATGTCTGTCATATTAACATTTGCCCAAATCATATTATCCCATACTGCAACGATTGCAGTACTTCCATGACCATCAGTGACGATGTAGAAGACGGATTTCTTACTATTTTTAATATAAAAAGTATTTTTAAACTCTTATCTAAAACCTAAGATTGTTAGTTCCCATTATTTGTAGGAATAGTTTCTTAAAATTGTAAATAATATAAAAACTAATGAATGTTACATTTTGAACCTTGATTTTGCATGTGTTACTTTGGAAACCAATAAAAGTATAATTCATTTAATATGCTGGCATAATTTTATTTTATAACAAGTGCAGAAAACCCTTTTTAACAAATAACTAATAAAAATAATAAGATAACGTCTTTTATTTCGAAAAAAAATTTTTTTTTAATGGTGGGTAATTATGACCCAGCGTCACTGCCCGCGTAATTTTTTTCACGTCAATCACGCCGGGTTAAGTAAGGAAGTAAGGATACTTAGTGCCAGTTATAAGCCTGTCGCCTAAAGCATACCTAAACCTATTGCCTCTTATGACATCCACGGAAGAAATGTAGAGGTGTTATTCTATCCCGACACCACACAGGTATATTAATAAGTTAGTAGTAATAGTAATATTGCATAATCAAGCTCGCGATTAATAAGTTAGCAGTAATATTGCATAATAAAGCTCTCAATACGTAGCTTGTAATTTGTTTGTAATAAATATACTTGTCTTTACTCGTGCGTTATTTGCTCATAAATATTTTATTTTTAATCATGACGTATGATGTCTCAACGTTTTTCCATAGAATCTGAAAATAGAGTTCGTTTAGACATTTTCCTTGACACCCACTTCGTATATTAAATACATCGACCTGATTTGATATCTGATTACATTATTAATGTCAACGTTCCGATGATGTTTTAAAAGTTAGATTCGTAACATAAATAAGTAAGTAAGTAATTTTATTGATTAACATAAAATCTATACTAATATAATAAAGCTGAAGAGTTTGTTTGTTTGTTTGTTTGTTTGAACGCGCTAATCTCAGGAACTACTGGTTCGATTTGAAAAAATCTTTTTGTGTTGGATAGACCATTTATCGAGGAAGGCTTTAGGCTATATAACATCACGCTACGACTAACAGGGGTGAAGAAATATGGGAAAATGTGGAAAAAACGGGGGAAATTTGTCACTATTCCACGCGAACGGAGTCGCGCGCACAGCTAGTACATAATATACATGACATAAACCCTGGCCTTTGCACTAGATACAATGTCTGTCTGTATCGCAAGTTTAACTAAGGTGCTTAAATGCTAAACAAAGACAGGACAAAAACAAAATTAAAAAAAATATGATAAGGATATCACTAGTAATAGGGTTTTTGAACACTTTTGAAATATAGTTTTAATCAATTCTTCATTATGTAATAAACACGATATATTAGTATTTCCGGATTCTTGTCTGTATTAACAAAGAAAATAAATATTAAAGTTCACATTCTCAAACTCACGCCAAAAACGCTGTTTGACGTCACATGCAAGTAAACAAAGGCAGCTACAATTGTTTTTTCAATTATTTCCTGTGGAAAAGCCCAAAGGCTAAAAGCTATACAGCCAAGTCTCAATTGAGGCGCAGTTTCATTTTACTAATAAAAAGATGCTGCGGTCTATATGATGTAGAAGTAGATTTCCTTCGTTGCTTGGATATGACTAGCACGTAAAATATTACTACATAAAAAACTTATATTTTACAAAGTAAATTCATCCTATTTTATTTTCTAATCAATGAATATAATTCAAAACACAATCAAGTGAACTTGCGTAATATGCGTATAACGTAAAACTAGAGATTCGTTAAATGACACTTGTACTCTCTAGTCTATAATTTTGACTTTTTGACAGTTACATTGAAAACGTCGTAAACTGTTTATATTTAAATATTTAATTTATCAGCGAAAATGGTATATAAATGGTGCCAATCCAATGGTATATAAATGCCAGAGTATAAAAATACATCTATAAAAGCCCCAGGCAAAATATTCGTGTCAGTCCCAACTGATCCCGAAAGGCGAAACAACTAATGAATGCGAATGCTTGGTACAACTAGCTCGAAGGATCGGGCGTTTTATCGCATGGAAACATGTTTATGTGTGAAGATAATTATCATGTAAGTATTATTTACGTTCTGAACAGAATCTACCACAAACATAACATATTTAACATTAAGTGTAACATTCAGTAAGTCTTGTAGCAGCTAACTAACATTGTTTGTGTTTCCAGATTTGCCAAAACTTTGTGACAAAGAAACTTCTACTAAAATTAGAAGTCTGTTCAAGTGAAAACTAAAGTGACTAAAAACTTTAGAAGCAAGGCTGTGCAAGCATGATCACAAAATAAAAGTATTTTGTATTGCCTTCAACCATCAAACGCTGAAGTTTTTGAACAAGTGCAGTGCCTCAATAATACTATGTGTTTAATTGAAAAAAAAGCCTATGATGTATATTGGTATTCCCTAAAATTTATACTATGTATTTAGATGTGCCAGCCGGTGTAGAGGTATTTATACCACTGAACCAACAATGACGTCATGGAAGAGAAAGTGTGTCGAAGGTTTATTTGTATAACATAAATTAAATAAATGCTGTAATGTGATTTTGAGTTTCCTTCACAAATAATCAAATAAAGTAAAACCCAATATAGGAAAACAATATATATATTTATTAATTTCGGTTTGTTACAGGCTCACGGGTTCAAAAACGACTCTTAAACTCTATGAATGTACAGTCGAGGAAATAGATTACTGTGCCACTTTGTACCTACCTTTTCACAAGAAATGTCACTGTGACATACCATACTTTCTACTAATCAAAGCAATATGAAACTCACTATGAAAAGGTTCAAAGTGTTCAAAGCAGTCAAAAGTTCAAAGTTCAAAGGTATCAATTTCCTTGACTGTACATGGACAAGTAAATGGGTCACAGACGTGTTTGGCCAGGCAACTTTCCTTTACAGATTATTAAATTTGTCACTGTATCGGGTATTTTAGCACCCAATAGCTTCTTCCAGTAGCAGCCTATCGATGTACAGTCGTGGCACTCGCAGCTTATTACGTCTCTTTCTTCTTCATTGATCACCAAAGTGACATTGTATGGTTTGGTACACACTTTGTGTTCCGGGCACAGTTTTCATTTAATCGTGCAAATCCCATTGTCCCGTTTTAATTAGACGTACGGCATCGTCTCCGTACGACTCTCTAGCAGACCTGCAACAGAAAGATGGAACTGAGTTTAATGATATTTTCACAACATAACCTAAAACCAAACTTTCACGAATAAATAGTCCTCTTTGACGCGCGACCAAAAATCCATTACTATTAAGCTCAATGCGTGTTTACATTCTGATTGCTTAGTTTGAACCTGTAACGAGGTACTTTTTTACAAAAAATTCCGACTATAGGGGGTCTTAGGCAGTACTCTGCAATCCGACAAATTCGATAAGTAGTCCGACACTGCCCTGCATAATGTTTAAGTCGGACTACCGCGTCGCGGGTCCACTGTAGTAAAATTATCGTCTGGTAGGTACTTACACCGCAGTTTTTACATTTTTATATTCCGTAGCACAGTAATCCGCAGAGTTTCTGAAAAATTCTGCAACCATAAATGCGTCCACCTCTGGTAGGTTGCTGTTATCAGCACGCACATAAGTAGACTCCATCGCTGTTAACAAGATAAGTATAGCTTGATTTCGAATCAGTAATTACGAAAATACTCATAAAAATACCGCCGAACGAATACCACACAAAGAAGCTGTCAAAATTGTCATGTCAAAGTGTCAATGTCCATTTTTACCACAGTACCTTTCATGGTATGTGACGTCATCAATCAATTGCAAGCGTTTTGGTCACAGATACATTATTAACGAATATTAGAAATTAATAAAACAAAATACTCTAAAAATGCATAATATTTTGAACAAAAGTAAGTGAAATATATTTAATTTTCCTATAATCTGCTAGGATGACCACAAATTATAGTTTATTTTTACTGTTGTCAAAGACCCTATTGTGTGTGGTGTGTGCGTATGTGTGTGTTAGTGTGAAAATTTATAGTATACATATTTCATGCCCATACATACATACTTCATGTGTAGTGCCAGGTTACAATAGCACCTCCCCCTTTCTTCCCGTGGGTGTCGTAAGAGTCGACTATGGGAAAGGGTTAGTGTATTGTGGGCAATGGGCTAGCAACCTGTCACTGCAATATCACGTCTTACCATCCGATTACCCTGAAATTGCTAAACGTGGCACTGGATTTTTGAATTCATGTGCTCTGCCTAACCCTCTTGGGAATACAGGCGTGAGAATATGTATGTATGTATGAATAAAAATATATGTAAAAAACCCGCGGTAGCCCAGCAACTTGACGGCTCTTTGCTCCCGATGAACGAACACTTCGACGAATACTTCACATAGGTACATATAAACGTACCATCACGCGTCTTTACTACAAGGGTAGTCAGAATAGTCTTTGTTCCACTTAATACAGTGGTTCCTAACCAGTGGTCCGTGGACCACCCATGGTCCGTGGAAGCCAAAATATGGTCCGCGAATCAATTCAAATTTGGCGCCGTTGGTCGCCGTACAATGAGTGAATTTTATTGTAGCTACATTATGGTCCCTGCCAACAATACTAATATTTAAGTGGGCCCTGATCAAGAAAAGGTTGCGAACCCCTGACTTAATACTATCCTGATATGCCGCTTAAACTTGCGCTCCCGTATCCACCGGCACCCAAGTAATCTACACATGTATTGTTCCGCGGCGTTGCTCGAAAAACGTGAATACTCTACGAGCGAGCCGAGACTCCCGGAAGCGGCATACATTGCCCATAGAGCTGAAAATAATGGGATACGGCATTATTTATCATACCTATACTCTGTTTATTTGTCTGTCTGTTTATCTGTCGTATTTAAGAGGCAAGGAAATAGGTTAAGGTATATTTTAAGGGGACAGGCTAGCAACCTGTCACTATTATACCTGGCAACTCAAAACCTAAAAAAAATATGCCAGAAGTGGCCACGAAACGTGAAATAGTCATGGTTTTGTCTATGGAGCGTTTTGTGTGCTCTGCCTACCCCATTTGAAAATACAGGCGTGATGTTTGTCCTATAGGTAGGTACTCTGTTTATTTTTCGATGAGAATTTTAACGGTCGAATTCTAGCGTATTTTTAAAGCAATTTAAATTGCCGCAAATTATGATGACGTTTTAATTTAGATATTAACAAATAATATTAATTGTATTGGCATTCAAAATTTCCAGTTTTACATTTGGATTCCAGAGATAATTTCGAATTATGTCCATTGAAAATCTTTTCTTATAATAAACAGAGTATCTGGATGCAAACGATACATCGATGTTTAAAAAACTGTTGTGTTGTTGTCCTAAACCAACATAATACTAAATGAAACATACATACATACAAACTATCACGCCTGTGTTCCCAAATGGGGTAGGCAGAACACACAAAACGTGACACAGACAAAACCATGATAATATAAATACTTCACGCTTCGCACCCACTTCTTGCATAATTTTAGACTGAAAACATAATAATATGGAAGAGGTATAAAAGTGGCAGGTTGCTAGCCAGACGCCTAAAACAAAATCTATTTCCTTAGTCACCTCCTGTGACATCCACGGAGGAAGAGAAGAGATGTTATTCTATCCCACAGGAAAAGTTAACAGGAAATAGAACAGGACAGGAATGAAAGCTTGTAAAAATGCAAGTAAAATACCACCTCCAGACTCAATAAATTTGAGCTCTTCGTCGGGTAAACGACGCCTCTTCCGGCTATTATTGCAGCCAGCAATTTGCTATTAATAAATCATCCCGCTCCTGGTTGGCTATCGTTAGATTGCTACGATAAAGGTGTGCTTCGAAATAGGCAGTGAAATTGCAGAGTTAATTATAATTTGCATAAAAGACTAAACTGTAGGTTTGCCGAGAAGCGATGGAGCGCGGTGTGAATTAAACGCACTTTACCTACAATAACATACATCCATTTCTTCCGTGGATGTCGTAAGTGGCGGCTAAGGGAATAGATTAAATAGCTGCCAACTCAAAGCTTTAAAAAAATCCAAGAAAATGCGACGAAACGTGAATCAGCCATGGTTTTGTCTATGTAGCGTCCCGTGTGCTCTGCCTACTCCATTTGGGAAGCGTGACCAAGCTAACTTCTACCGAAAATTGGTTTGAACGAGAGTAAGTACTTTTTTTAAACGTCATGAACCGTAATTTATCTATCACTAGCTTTCCGCCCGCGGCTTCGCCCGGGTGAAATTCGGTTATATTGCGGTATAAAGCGAACATTCCCTCGGGAACATATTTTTTTTCCGGGATAAAAACTACCCTATTATTTAATCCTGACTTCTATCTTTACGTCTGCAAAATTTCTAAGTAATCTGTTCAGTAGTTACGGCGTGAAAGCGGAACAAACAAATAAACAAACTCACTTTCCGATTTATAATATTAGTAAGGATAAGGATTTACCTAGTTAATGGTACGGGAACCCTTCATGCGCAAGTCTGACTCGTACATCCCCGGTTTAAAAAATTGCCTTTTGGACAACACGCACACGACATTTGATAGTCTACCCATCTTTTTCTGACGTCTCTAGTTAGACAGTGACAGGTATAGTCTATATCACGCGACTCAACACGCACCTTACCATGCTAAGCCGACTGCGTCACGTATTCGGCCGTAATTCTAAAATATTGGCACTATCAGGCCTTGCGCAGATGACAAACTTTTTGTACGATCGACTCTGCGGCGCACAAAAAGTCTGTGTGAATTGTATGCATTGTGCGTCGGAGTTTTTGCTCGTCGAGTGCGTTACTCCATATAATTTCATAGATTCTATATTCACAGACTAAAAAGTCCGTCGCGGATAGTTTGCCGTCTGCGCAAGGCCTTACATTGTTGGTAACCGTGTGCAACATAAATAAGATATCTTAACTCACAAGTTTAGAATAAACTTATAAGTTTGGAACTTTCGCGAATTTCCTTCCTATCGAGTAAAAGGCCTTTATCTCGTGTATAAACTTGTTTTAATTACCTCAACGTTCCAATATGGCTGACACGTGCAGGCAATTTTGTCAAATTTAGTTTTAGTATATGGGAATAGGCTCCAATATTATAAAGAGATCTCTCTCCAGGCAGATTTTTAGCTTAAGGGAAAAGTCAGCCTTTGTACTTTACCCTTTTTAACCGGCTTCAAAAAAAGGAGGAGGTTCTCAATTCGACCAATTTTTTTATTTTTTTTGGTTTTTTTTTTTTTGTGTGTATGTTACTCGATATCTCGGAGACCCGTGAACCGATTTTCAAATTATAATTTTTTAATCGAAAGGGTATAACTCGAAATTGGTCCCATTGGCACGAAACCAGGATCTGATGATGGAATCTTGGAGAAATCGAGGGAACTCTTCAAATTTTATATGGAGATGTACGGCGTTTTCGGTAATTTGTTGATGAAGTCAAGAATTTACATTCAGTAAACAGAATACTTTCAAAATATTGCTAATTTGAAGTCGGTTTTTTTTATTTCATGTTAAAAAAAAAATACTTTGGGGAAAGACTCCAATTGAAATATCTCTTTACAGGCAGATGTTATGTTCGGGGACCGAAGTCCACAAAGGGAAAGCTGGAAGTTGTATTTATTTATACAACTGATCTTCGAAACTTTCCCGTGTGGTGTCGGGTTAGAATAGCACCTCCCCCTTTCTTCCCGTGGGTGTCGTAGGAGTCAACTCTGGGAAAGGGTTAGTGTATTGTGGGCGATGGGCTAGCAACCTGTCACTGCAATATCACGTTCAACCATCTGGTTTCCCTGAAATTGCTAGACGTGGCACTGGATTTTTGAATTCATGTGATCTGCCTACCCCTCTTGGGAATACAGGCGTGAGAATATATATATCTTTTCTCAATCTTAATATAAGCACTAGCCAGTGACGTTTTACAAATAGACACGTTATGTTATTATATCTTTGTTATATTTTAACACGGTTTCAATTACTAACAGGGGTCACGAGTAGAATTAAATACCAAGTCGTTTACAGCTTACAACCAAAATTATTAAAAAAAAAACTAGCAGATAGGCTCCTAAGAGCACTTTTACACGTCTACCAGCGCTTCAGAAAGACCATCATTGCCAAGAATGCGCCGCAAGAAACTTGGCAGATAGCCAAAAAAATATACAAAAATCCAATTATTCCCTTAAATTCCTTATCAAATTATTTGGGGAAAATTCGTGAAATAACTTCGTACAATAAAATGGACTCCTATCATACCCATCGTGAAGTCAAAAAGTACAATTATATTTTCGTTTCGTAGCGTTTATCTTCGTGTCATGGAGCTCGGCGGAATTCATGTTGTTTCAGTGAATTCAAAGGAAATTTAGGATATAAAATACGCGTGCTAGGTCGCTTGGCTTGGCTTTTAAAGCTTGTGTTCGAGTTCGTGTGAGTTTAAGAGGAATTTTAAATAAAAACGTATTTTTAAATATACATACATACATATTCTCATGCCTGTATTTCCAAGAGGGATGTGCAGAACACATTAAGTCAAAGATCCAGTGCCACGTTTAGCAATTTCAGGGTAACCAGACGGGTAAATGTGATATTGCAGTGACAGGTTGCTAGCCTATCGCCCACAATACAATAACCCTTTCCCAGAGTCGACCTCTTACGACACCCACGCGAAGAAAGGGGGTGGTGCTATTCTAAACCGGCGCTACACGGGGAATAAATAAAATTGGTAAGAAAATAAAACTACAGTGTCATAAAAGTAGTCGAGAAAGGTCTGTGATTTGAAGTGGCAATAGACAGGCCACATTGCACGAAGAGCAGGTGGCCGATAGGGTTGAAATTTCTCGGGTGGAGACCACGGACCCGCAAGTGCAGCGTAGGACGTCCACCTACAAGATGGACAGACGACTTGATAAAAGTAGCAGAAAATGCTGAATGCAGGTCGCTTCCTACAGGTATTCATGGAAGTCTGAAGAGAAAGCCTTTGTTCAGCAGTTGACGTTTTATGGCTGAAATGATGATGGTGATGATGATGATATCATAAACAATGTAAAACTACCCTTAAAAAAACTAAAGCGTATGTACAGTCAGCTGCAGAGAAAAGTAGCCCCCCACCCTTACAATGTTTCACTACTAGGGGGTTCCTTTTTTCTGCAGTGTGTTTTTGAGCTTCGAAAAACACCTCTCCATTTCTTCCCTCGATGTTGTGAAAGGCGACTAAGGAAATAGTTTAAGGTATATTTTAGGCGAAAGGCTAGCAACCTATTACTATTAATACCTGTCAACTCAAACCCTGATGTAGTCTTGGTTTTGACTATGTAGTATTGCGTGCTCTCTGCCTACCCCCAGTGGGAATGCAGGCGTGATGTATGTATCCATGTATGTATTTCGTATTAACAATGCCTGGTGTTGTGTCAGGTTTAGGCTCAATTCACACCAGAAGAGCGGCGAAGCGCGGCGTAGCGCAGCGACCCGCTCCGTGGAGAATGCGCGAGGATTCCTGCAACTGCTCGAGAAGCCGCTGGAATGGGTAGGAAGTCGCTGGAATTTACATATTGACATATTGACGTATTGAAATATTGACATATTGACATATTGACAGCGGCCGTCGCGATTATCGAGCATCCTCGGGCATTCCCGCGACAGCTCGCGCAGTCGCACGGCTTTGTTTATGGAATGCGCTGGAAT
>BHDV01003189.1:66940-109101 GCA_005406045.1 Adoxophyes honmai | reverse complement strand
CGCATTACAAAACGGCGCTGTTTTGCAAAACGGCTAGGCGTTATGTAAAACGGCGGATTATACAATCCGCCTTCGACATAAACACAATGATAATGGCAGCAACAGAGCAACTTCTTCAAAAACGACGTGTAATGAAAAAATAATAAGAAATACATGAACTAGTTTCATGTAAACAACACTGACAATTTAACGAGTTCTATGTCTATGATTTTGCATTACTCATAATCATATTCATACTGATACGTATATTATATTTAAAGCTCTGTTTAGTGCAACCCTATCACACTCTAAGGCTGTTATACCCTCCGTTAAGTGACTTTACTTAGGATCTTCGAAATATATCTCTTTAAGGATACACAAACTCAATTTTTTTCTAGGTGACTAGGTAGGTGTTTTATAATTTTGTCACGAATCACTGTCCAACAAAAAACAAATTGGATACCTTAATTTACCCTCATCGTATAGGATCATGCGTGGTGTCTGGATAAAATATCTTTAACCTTTCCATTTCTTCCGTGGTTGTCGTAAGAAGCGACTAAGGAAATAGGTTAAGGTACGCTTTAGGCGATACGAGTATGTTAGCAACCCTGTCACTTTTATATCTCTTCCATGTGTTTTGTTTTAGTTATGTTTCGTGTGCTCTGCCTACCCCATATGGGAATACAGGCGTGATGTATGTACAAAATATCAGATTTCTAGTGCTTCAGCATATGAGTATTTGTCATCTCTGTCTTTTACACTAAGTTAGAGCGAGCCATTTTTCTTGGGATAAAAATTATCGTACTATAGTTGAGGTCAAGAGCAACTGACCAAGGTTGAATGGCCTCTGCCTATCCGTTATCCAGATAGATCGTGCCTTTGCCCTTGACCTTTTGGGATGGGACACTTAACGGATATCTTTATTTATGGGATTCAGGACATAATCCCTGGAGGGTATTAAATGTGGTACATGGAACAATGGTGACGGCTTGTATGGGAAGTAGTGTATTCAAGGGCTTAACTTAATGAAAATTAGGCGTTCCGTGTGGTCTCGAGTTTGGAAGAACCCCTATCCATTTCTTCCGTGGATGTCGTAAGAGGCGACTAAGGAAATAGGTTTAGGTATGTTTTAGGCGACAAGCTAAAACAACCTGTCACTATTATACCTGCCAACTCAAAAAAAAAAAAATGCTAGAAGTGAAACGTGAAATTGTCATGGTTTTGTCTATGTCGCGTTTCGTATGCTCTGCGTACCCAATTTTGGAAGACAGGCGTAATGTATGTATGTATGGCATTTGTTGTTATAATACGTAATCCGTGAAGCTTGCACGGTTCGTGAGAGACTGGTGACAGATGGACGGAGAGCGAAGTCTCAATAATAGAGTCCCGTTTATGCCCTTTGGTTACAAACCACAGACCTATATCGAAATAGACGACTCGTGTAGTACTTCGCTTGCCAAAAGGGAGCCAAAAGGAAGAGCAATGCTCCTCCTTTGACGCGATTTCATTTAGTTTTGTGCCAATTAAGTTTAACTGGCTAGAGACAGGACAACTTGAATAAGGCGACGTCACCTTTGAATCGGTTTCGCTCTGACTGTCGATTCCCATCACTAAAGCGCTCATGTGACGTTGCAGTAGCTAAAAAAAAAGGCACGCTTGGTTTTTATACATATGCAGGAACTCGCAGTATCTATTTCGACATAATCTGTGGTACAAACCCTAAAAAGTAGCGTCCACTTGGTGATCTTCGAGGGTGGTGATGCGTACGATGAGTTCAGGACCAGTTCTGGGTTAAGCTTATTACCCTTTGCTACATATAGCTAACGTAACGGCCTGGACCCTCACGAATAACTTTATTTATGGGCCCCATAAAATATGGGATGGCAACGACTTAACATGATTTTATTATGTCGTCGAATTATTTTATGTAATGAGCTGTCGTTTGGTTTTTATGCTAAGTCCGCGGTTACAGTTTGTTTACAGAAGTTTGGGATGAAGTAAAAATGGAGGTTACATGCACATGAGTAAATGAAAATGGGGAATCGATTAGGGAGGCATCACGTGAATTTCTATTTCTATGTACATACATACAAGCACGCCACGCCTATGTTTTCAAATGTGTCAGTTTTAGCATAATTTCAGGTTTATAAAGAGATAAAAAAAATAATTATAGTCACAGGTTTGTAGCCTATTTCGTAAATAATGCTTAAACTTTTGTCGCTTCTCATCTTTGGAAGAAATGGGCAGGTATTGTAAGATGACCAAACTAATAGAGTAGGAACCTGCAGAGTGTACAATCGAGAAAGAAGCCTGTACCTAGCAATGTCGCATAATTACCTGGTGCTTGACTATCTAAAATTATTTTCTACATACATACATACATACATAACCGTCACGCCTTATTCCCTGCGGGGTAGGCAGAGACAACAGAGCGCCATTCGCTTCTATTTTGACATACTTCTTTCGCTTCACTAACATTCATCACTCTCGTCATACACGCTCGACGGTTTCGGGTACTGCTGATTTGGCCTCCCTTTAGCACATTGCCGATCTGGTCGATATACGTTCTTCGAGGGCGCCCTCGACCGACTTGCCCCAACACACTTCCCTTGTAAATTTGCTTACATACCCTTGCTTCATCCATTCTCTCCACATGCCCAAACCAACGCAGCATACCTTTCTCTACCCTTGTTACAATACTCTCTTTCAGACCACACTTCTCTCTAATCACGCTATTACGCACCCTATCAGTAAGTTTGATACCACTCATGCTTCGCTCTGCTCTCGCTGTGATACCACTCGCTACGCTGATCTAAACAATTATTTTCTTTGTACTCTTTTATATTGGTGAGGAAGAAAGAGAATCTTGGGAATAAAACGAGTGTAGCCAACTTAAGACAAAGTTAAATCATATACTAAGTCGTTTGCCGCATGCTACATGAACGCAAAAGTGTTAAGACCACGGTAGGTGGCCGCATTCAGCGAGCAACTGCTATCACAGCCTGACTAAAGTAGAGTCCAGAATTAGGCAAACTAACTTGACAGTTCATTGTGCACTAAAGTTGCCACAGTTTGGCCAGTGCTGTTAATATCGATGTTTAAAATAAAAAGTCTTGTTATAAAATCGATGTTTACAGTAAAAAGTTTTGTTATCTTTATTATTGTATTTGGAATTAAACTAATAATTTTACTAAGTAGGTAAATGAATAATAATAAAAATTGGTAGAAATTAAAAATACACGAACTTAAATCAATTTTTGTTAGGAAAATCGTACATCCTTCAGATCATATTAAATCGCGGTAAATTGCAGTAGTTCGTCCATATGTATGAGTGTGAAAGTTTCGACGAATTACTTGATAAGACATAAATGGAATCAGATTTGTAGAAAGCACATGGTAATATCGACATATTTATGTCGACATAAACTTATCACTATTTATTTTTTCCTATGTCTGGCAACATTTTCGGCTGTCAAGTTAGTTCGCCTAATTCTGGACTTCACTTTAGTGACAGCGGTCAGCACATAGACTAGTGTAAAAGCGAATGACCGAGACCGAAGTAGTCTCAGCGTAATAACAACTAAGTTCACAATTTTCTTGGCAAACGACGAACTGCACGAAATGGAATCATATTCTGAAATAACAATAAAATTGTGGTTTAAGCTTACAATTTCATTTGAATTTCAGTTCGTTTATAGATTCAATCCCCCATCGAGACAAAATAATGATGTAATAAATCAAAATGCATCGCAATCTAAACCGAAGGTCGCATCTGTTATTCAAATAGTTAGTGGAAAGTTTCGTATCAAGTCGAATGTCATTGAACATTTTATTTATTCAATATCTCATGTGGGAATACCCTTCGCGCGACGAAAACTTTTGGATTGGATTTCAGCAGATTGTTTGAACCCGTTTTAGTTCGGGCAAGATACTGAAAGTTGTCAAGAAAGGTGATGTAAGTGCATTGGTATTTGGATACCATCTTAAAGCGAATTTATCAGAAAATAAAATAATATTACCTATGTGTTCTCAATAATATTACCGTGTGGTGCCGGGTTAGAATAGCACCTCCCCCTTTCTTCCCGTGGGTGTCGTAAGAGTCGACTCTGGGAAAGGGTTGGTGTATTGTGGGCGATGGGCTAGCAACCTGTCACCACAATATCACGTTTGACCATCTGGTTACCCTTAATTTGCTAAACGTGGCACTGGAATTTTGAATTCATGTGCTCTGCCTACCCTTCCTGGGAATACAGGCGTGAGAATATGTATGTATGTATGTATGTGTTCTCAAATAGGATAGACAGAGCGTGCGAAAAGTTGCGTTTGAATATGATCAAGAGTTGTAGTTACTTTTATCATTATTTTAATGACATCGCGTGGCCGAAATTCGACTGTAAATATTTTATACTGGAGTCGAGAATACGGTGGTTTAGGCTAGTCCTGTAAAACATTAGTGAAAATCTTCAATCTTCTTTATTGACCTTGGTGGGAGACTAATTTTTCATCGCTTTTTAGCTCAATGTGCCCTGTGCTATACCTACGTTACGACCCGTACCTACGTGAGTCCCGTTAGCTGACGCGGACGCACCTACAATCGTTCGAGATTGCGATGCTACGCGGCTGACTTATTCGAAATCCAGCACTTCACGGGCAAAAGGAAAATGAAATCGAATTACCACGATGTATAAATTATCACTAAAATGCAGATACATACGTAACTTCCCAAAATGGATGGGTATTTTGTTGCAATCCTAGTCATCAGGACAAGGTTAACACCTACGTAAGAATAAAAAAAGAGATACATACATACATACATATTCTCACGCCTGTATTCCCAAGAGGGGTAGGCAGAGCACATGAATTGAAAAATCCAGTGCCACGTTTAGCAATTTCAGGGCAACCACATGGTTAAATGTGATATTGCAGTGACAGGTTGCTAGCCCATCGCCCACAATACACTAACCCTTTCCCAGAGTCGACTCGTACGTCACCCACGGGAAGAAAGGGGGAGGTGCTATTCTAACCCGGCACCACACGGGGGAAAAAAGATATTCTTCATATTTCAATGCTAGCCTAAAAGGTGCTGAAGCATAATACATCAGGATTTCATTCTCAGATAAATCTAGATCACGAAGACTTTAGTAAACTTCACTTTATCAGAATTTAGGTCCTAAAACAAAAAGCTTGCGGTGAAATTCATAACTTATACTAAAATATCACTGTGATTTATCCGATTCCCGCTAAGGTCACGGTGAAACTTTGCCAGAACGTATTTTGTTTGGACGAAGTTTGTTTTTAAAAGCCTGGTTTCCATGGTAGGGTACTGGTGCAAAACTTTTGTAGGTATTTTTGATTTATAAAACGCTATTTGAACCTTAATTAAGTTCATAGTGAAAAATAACGGAATTACTCACGATGTTTATACCGAGATTAGCTAGACATGTTTCGGATCAATCCGTGATCCATCATCTGGAGCTAATCTCGGTATAAACAACGTGAGTAATTCCGTTATTTTTCACCATGAGTGAGTCTCACGGTAGTTTTATGTTCTTAATTAAGTTGAAAAAAACTTCTTTTTTGAAAACGCATCCATAAAATACACGTACCTATGGGTTTCATAAAAAAAATTGAAATCGTGTTCTAAGAATGGGGAACGCTATTTTTTTTCGATTTTGGTGTGAAAATAGAAAAATACCAAACTGTAGCGTGGATTTTCAATAAAAAAAATAACGTCTTCCGAAAACTCGTATATTTTACTTTTAAAATAAAATTAAATAAACAAAATCGTTCCACTTATTTTATTCATTAAATTACGACTATACAAATTAAGATTAAAAATAAAACTATTTGAATATATACTATAAAAAAATATAAATAAATAAATATTTATAAATCGTTCCTAATCTCGCGACATTATAAATTATTATTTTACTTGCTGCTACGAAATCTTTCGTGTCGCACTTGGCCGCTTTTTATCTAAACCAGTGTTTCCCAAACTTTGTTCTGCCGTGGCCCGGTAATTTTCGCACTGCCCCTTCATGGCCCACTTGACACTTTTAAACCCAAGCTACCTCGCTGCGCTGATCTGAACAATTGTCAACTCAATGTATAGTAACGTAATAGTAATGAGTCGATTAGACATTAACCTAAGTGAGTGTGTGTTTTTCCGGCGTGGAGGATTATCTGTACACATATACATACAAACATACATTACGCCTGTGTTCCCAAATGGGGTAGGTAGAGCACGCGAAACGGGATATAGACAAAACAATGACTATTTCACGCCTCGCAGCCACTTCTAGCACAATTTTAGGTTTTTTATATGGAAGAGGTAACTAAAGAAAACCCATTTCCTTAGTTGCCTCTTACGACATCCACGGAAGAAATGGAGAGGTGCTATTCCATCCTAACACCACGAATGTTATAGTATAGTAGGGTGACGGCACCAGTTATGGACGGTTTAAGCTGACAAGCACCAGTGATGGACACTTCATTCATAATTTAAAGACCATAGAGTTGTGAATTGATTGTTGTAAAACAAATGACTTTTCCTTAGTGGGTAGTAAATAAGAGTCATTGTCCATTACTGGTTCTATGTCCATTACTGGTGCGGTCACCCTAGGTACACATTTTTAGTCTCAAACAGCAAGCAGTTACCGTCGACGGTGCATTGTTGTGAAGGAAACCATAATCTGGCAACTGAAAGGGAAGACAGACATTTCCAGCGTACGTACCAATAAATCGTTCTTCAGATAAAGAAAGGGGTCTGCTCAAAGCCTCTGAGATGACGGTTGGACGGACTCAGTTTTTACGATATCGTGTAGGTCGATGTTTTTGTCAGCGACACACAGTGCTGCGGAGTTTGGTCAGCGTTTAATTTTTTTTTGACACGGGGTTTTTCGTGAAATATCAATGATCTAGTAGGACTTTACTTTAGACCTTTAAGTACTTAAAAGATGGTAAACAATCTTGACATGTCTTTTTATTGAAATACACAGTCTAAAAATGAAAATCGTTACACTATACAATTCAATTATGAAAGTAAATGATTTTTTCATACCTAAATTGTAAAATGTAAAGATTTTGATTTATAACGTGTACGTTTAAATAAAAAGAAACGTCAAGATTGTTTACCATCTTTTAAGTACCTAAAGGTCTCTAGTATAGGTAGGTATGCTAATATTATAAGCAACAACAAGGAGATGATGACAAGGTTATATCATTCTAAGTAGTCCGTAAGTTAGATTATGGAAAAAATAAGACACGTATTCTTTGGTTTGATCATCAAACTTCCTGAGTGGGGGCTCGTGATGTCCATCACTCGAAACTTCAGAGCACGATGTTCTCGTCATTTCTTGCTTGTCAAATAAAAGAAAAAATATATGTACAATATTTTTTGGCAATCTATCTAACGGACTAAATAGTGTTTTTAGTCATCTGCGAATTTATTGCTTTACGAGTTTTATCATAACTCAATACATTATCAATAAAATTTGTTTCAAACTTTCATCCACTGCAGGACATTTTGAAAGTCTAAGCTGGCCTTGCCCAGTCCCGCTCTTTGCGTCGTGATTCGAAATGAATTATTTACCGATATTATTTTTTCTATGCGTATAGAAATAAGAACATTTTAGACCTAAAATTGAACCGATATTTATTTTTGTGTGAAATAAACACACATGCATCACGCCTGTATTCCCAAATGGGGTAGGCAGAGCAAACGAAACGCTATAGAGACTCAACCATGACTATTACACGCCACTTGGCCACTTCCAACATATTTTCTTAGGTTTTGAGTAGGCAAGTATAGTGTCGCCTCTTACGACATCCACGGAAGAAATGGAGAGATGATATTCTAACCCCGACACAACTCGGACCAAATGTTAAAATAATTCTACAATTTACTCTTCATTCTCACCACCCGTGTGTATCACAACAAAGGCGGCAGCACGATCGCCACGTACTATCCTCCGTCTCTCTCCCCCGCTGCAGCGATGAGTTAATGTATTGTATCTGCGATCTGCAGAATAAGATAAAAGTTTCCTCCTTTTGGCACGATGACAGCTCTTTACGAAGGTCTCGTGTAATTTGAGGAGCCGAATGGTTCCGTTGGAAAAGGTTGTGTACGAACTGAGGATTCTGCTGAGGCGTCAATGTCCGACTGCCACCAGGAAGTAGAGTAATCTTTTTGATTAGTATCGGAATAACACCTCTTTATTTCTTCCGTGGATGTCTTACATACATTACACCAGTGTCCTGTGTTTATTAATAAGGTAGGCAGAGCGCACAAAACGCTACATAGACAAAACCGTGAATACTTTACGAATAGGTATAATACCTTAACCGAATTCCTTAGTCCCTGCGGCATCTACGGAAGAAATGGAGAGGTGTTGTTCTAAACTTGGATGACGGTCATGATAAAAGGCTACTAAAAGAACTTAGGTTAAGGTAATGTGTGCTTCAGGTGACAGGCTTGTAACCTGTCACTATTTTTACCACTGGCATCTGTTTCTAAGGCTCAATTCACACCGAAAGAGCGGCGGAGAGCGGCGAAGCGGAGCGCAGTTTCAGTGTCATGAGAATTTTAAGTTTATTTTCATTACAATAAGATTTATTATCGCATGAGAAACTCCAACGATGCGATCCGCGGGAATTCCAGCGAATTCCATAAACGAAGCCGTGCGACTGCGCGAGACGTCGCGGAAATGCCCGAAGATGCTCGAGCAGTCGCGAGCGGCCGCTGGCAATATCCCGCCCAGAGATCTTGGAGTTCCCACGCGTTTCAGCGACTTCCCGCGCATTCCAGCGACTTCCCGCGCATTCCAGCGACTTCTCGAGCAGTCGCGGGAATCCTTGCGGCTTCTCTACCGAGCGGGTCGCTGCGCTTCGCCGGTCTTCTGGTGTGAATTGAGCCTTAATCTAAAATTAAGCTGGAAGTGGCTAACATTTGTGAACATAGGCGTGATTGATTAATGATCATAATGTACTATCGAACCAACTGATTCCTGACCCACCGCAGAACGTTGTCACAATTAACGTAATAAACGTTTCCTTTGACAAGCAATGCAATGTCACTATGACGTTCACTGTGAATAGGTTCTATGGTGGGTCAGGAACAATTGGTTCGATAGTACCTATGAATAATTTTAGGCCTAAATACAGGCAACAGAGGTATAATAGTGACAGATTGCTAGTTTGTCGGATCTATATCTGGATCCCTATTTTTTTAACCTTTTTTTTCCCCTAACATTTTTTGCCATAATGATCATTTGCCCTAAAACTCATATGCCATATTTTTAGTTTCCCTAAACATTTTGTTTCAAAAACGATTGTTCCGGCATTCCGCTCGCTTCGCTCGCTATTTATGGTCATAAAATAAACCTAACCTAACCTAACCTATTTGATTTCTAGCCTACCTAATTGATTCTTGACTATTTTTAAATTATGGGAAATGATTATTATGGCAAGTGATCGTTAGAGGTAATGCCTTTAAGGGCAAAATGGTTAGGGCATGTGATTTTAGGACCAACGATGTTAGGGATCGCGAGGGACACCCTAGTTTGTCACCTAAAACATACCTAAATCTATAACCTTATTCGCCTTTAACGACATCCACGGAAGAAATAAAGAGGTGTTATTTTAACCCGAACATCTCACAGATTTACTTATTTTATGAAATTTAATTACATTACTTTGTCCAAGTCTTACTCGAAAGTCTATTGAAACATTTAACCTTTTAAAGTAAAGTTGACAGTTTAACGCTTCTTTGCTCTGTTTTAAGTTAAAAAAATTAAATTACAAGCTCGTATCTCCCTTTGACAATGTTGTTGTAAAAACAGCCTTTTACTTACCAAAACAAAGTATATTTTTACAAAGCGAGCACCTGCTATTCAGGAGTTGTGGAAAATAAACAAGATTTCAACTTAATCTCAGTTTTTAGGTTTGCTAATTAGAGGTACATAAATAAACAGGTTTACTAGAAGTTGAAAATAACACTAAACTAAAATAAAGCTTTTAATGGAGTGAAGTTACTTAAATTAGTATTGTGTTTAAGTGTACTTGACCTTTATGCTTTCACTGCAATTTCTAATTCTAGTTAATTTTTTTATTTAATCGAGACTGTGCTTAAGTGTCAGTTTACAGTTATCTAAATCTCTGTTGGTTTTACGGAGACTTACAAAATACATACATACATACATACATCACGCCTGTATTCCCAAATGGGGTAGGCAGAGCACACAAAACGCTACATAGATAAAACGATGACTATTTCACATTTTGTGGCCACTTCTAGCATATACTTACAAAATAGCTCGTGGGAAATATCAAATTCGCTTTCGATCATAAATTCCGAAAAACAAAGAGGTGATATTGAGATTCGAACCTACGACCATCTTCACGAGAAGCCACAAAAATATAACATACATACATACATATTCTCACGCCTGTATTCCCATGAGGGGTAGGCAGAGCACATGGATTCAAAAATCCAGTGCCACGTCTAGCAAATTCAGGGTAACCAGATGGTTAAACGTGATATTGCGGTGACAGGTTGCTAGCCCATCGCCCACAAAAATATAAACTAAGCACAATTTTTTTTTTCTTTCGTAAACTTCGTTAAAACACCCGAAGCAAATCCACAAATCTTACAAACAGACTGCTCAAGCAAATCTAGACAGAAAAAAAAACAAAAGCCATAATAGCAACCATAATATAAATAAGAGCCAAGTCGTAATAGCTTCAAAAATTACCGCCAGCGACACCCGTAAAGCAAAACTTTACTATACCCGCTGATATTCCTATCCTAGAGAAATGTTTCGTTAAACTTTTTCCAGCTATTTACAAGATTAACTTTCCACTGTTCAACCGCAGGCTTTACAGTTGAATAAACAAACAGTAGAGGCACCCTTCAAACCACATACTTCCAACCCAACTGTGTCTTAGAATTGTATAGAGTTGCCCTTCTGTGCCTTTCGCTTCTATGCCTGCGCGTCCCATCGCCGCGTAGCGTTCAGTCGCGCTACGCCAATCGCTTCGGATGCTACGACGCGTAGCAGCTACGAATGGCTCCAGCTACGAGACAACTTTAGCTTAGCTCTGTGTTAGTTTTAGTTTTGAAACCGTTTTAGTGTACACTTAGTGGTAGTGTTGTGAGTGTGTTGAGTATGTTGGTTGACCGCGGCTGCCCGATTCGCAACAAGCGATGACCTTTACGTTTAACAGGTTAGTTGTTTTTTTAATTAAGGGTGAGTCTTAATGCCTGGCTTTGGACCTAACGGCTTCGCAGGGTTCTGTTTGAATTTTAATGAGCCTTAAAGTGTGTTTTAAAGTGGATTTTTTAATGAAAATGTTATATTGTTTGGCTTGGACGTGCAGTACTCTAAAATATGTTAAAAGTACGTTGTTTTGTTAAATCTGGTTAGTACTGCTTGACCTTGACTATTTATTTAGATAAAACAAACCGTTCTCTTACTCGTAACATTTAGCAATTCATTTTATATTTTATACAAGCTAGCCGGGAGAACTTCGTTCCGCCTTAGCAAGATTTTTTCGCAAGATTTCACATTTTCTCACCGTTTAAACCTTCGACAAACATTTCAAAACCAAAATCAACTAAATCGGCCCAACCGTTCTCGAGTTTTAGCGAAACCAACTAACACCAATTCGTTTTTATCTATAGATATATAGATTTACGTTGTCATGCAAACATTAAATCTATCAAAAAATAACTCCATACCAAAATCAGGAGTGAATAAAATGTAAATTGCATATTTAAAATAGTCTCTGGAGTCTGGCCAGACTCGCTTGTTTAAATTTAAATTAAGTGCATGGAAATAATGAACGTTTTAATTTAATTAAAAACGAAAGCAATGAAAGGTTTGGTAATCAATTCTTTAACGATTTTAGTTATAGTACACTATAATAGAAATAATTAAAAGCTCACTTGATTAATTTTAACACTCTGTATACTATCATCATGACATTAATAAAATTAAAACCTTCTTCAGTAAAGTAAGATGAATGACATTAATCTAAAATATTAAAGATATCACATTTTGGTAGACATTACAACTATTTCACATTAATTTTTAACGGCTTCAATCAAGTACCTAAATCACATATTTAGACATGATTTTAAAAGACTCACACGCAATTAATCTGAACGATTATTTTCTAATACGAATTATGTAATGTATAATAGGTTATTTCTGAGTGCTAATTATTTTAAAACTATGTTAGGAACATACATACATATATCCCCAAGCAGAGCATACAAAACGTTGCAAAGACTATTTCATATTTCATCGCTGCTTTCAAAACTTTTTTAGTTTAAAAAATATATGAAAACAGTATAATAGTTACAGATTACTAACCGTGTGGTATCGGGATAGAATAACACCTCTCCATTTCTTCCGTGGATGTCGTAAGAGGCAACTAAGGAAATAGGTTTAGGTATGTTTTAGGCGACAGGTTAGCAACCTGTCACTATTCTACCTCTTCCATCTTCGCAAACCTGAAACAATGCTAGAAGTGACTGCAAAGCGTGATATACTCATAATCATGGATTTGTCTATGTCACGTTTTGTGTGCTCCGCCTACCCCATTTGAGAACACAGGCGTGATTGTATGTATGTATGTATGTACTAACATAGCGCGTAAATCATACCTTAACCTGTTTCCTTAGTCACCTTGTCTTATGACGTGAACCTCTTTTTTTCTCTCTATGAATAGAGAACCTCTTTTGTCTCTCTATGAATAAAGAAAAAAAGAGGTGATATTCTAATTCCGACATTACGCTGACAAGACAAGTGATGTTATGTTACTAACAAAACACTATTCTTTTATCAATATCAAAATTCTGGTAGTAAAATGTATTTCTTTCTTTCTTATTTCCTTCTTTCCATGGCTAGAAGGCAATAAAGAAAATAATTTATGCAACTATAACGCATTACCATTCATGTGATATTAAATCGAAACTTACTACGTTCTTTTCGAGCGAATAACGTAAATGGACTGTATGTTACGTGACAGGCACTGCGGGTCTGAGGATAAAAGAGGATATTTCCAAGTGATCTCTGGTAGACAACCTGTGTGTCATAGAGGTCCCTAAATTGAACTAACTCTACAATAAGGACAGCTGGGTTAAACATATATCCTTCATTGCGTTCTTAAGGGGCAGCGCAGACGACAGACTTTTGTGCGATCGAGTCTGCGGCGCAATAAAACTCTGAATGGCGCGCAGACAGTTTCCATTCAGAGTTTTTATTCCGCCGCAGAGTCGCTCGCACAAAAGTCTGTCGTCTGCGCTGCCCCTAAATGAGGTAGGCAAAGCGAACGCAACGTGACACTACGTAGCCACTTCATAATTTAAGCATGGGTCAAACGTTGCCCCGTGTGGTGCCGGGTTAGAATAGCACCTCCCCCTTTCTTCCCGTGGGTGTCGTAAGAATCGACTCTGGGAAAGGGTTAGTGTATTGTGGGCGATGGGCTAGCAACCTGTCACTGCAATATCACGTTTGACCACCTGGTTACCCTGAAATTGCTAAACGTGGCACTGGATTTTTTGAATTCATGTGCTCTGCCTACCCCTCTTGGGAATACAGGCGTGAGAATAAATGTATGTATGTCAAACGTTGAGGGAAGAGGTATAATTGTGACAGGTTGCTAGCCTGCAACCTAAACCTATTTCCTTAGTCGCCTCTTACGACATCCACGGAAGAAATGGAGAGGTATTATTCTAACCCGTCAGGAACAACGAACGAACACACTAACTAACTGACGTTCAAAAGAGTTTTTTTGTCATGTCCCAATTGGTGGTTTGTCATTTCCCGTGTGGTGTCGGGTTTAGAATAACACCTCTCCATTTCTTCCGTGGATGTCGTAAGAGGCCACTAAGGATATGGGTTGAGGTACATTTTAGGCGACAGGCTAGCAACCTGTCACTATTGTACCTGCCACCTTAAAACCAAAAAATAGATGCTAGAAGTGGCCACGAAACGTGAAATAGTCATCGTTTTGTCTATGTACCGTTTTGTGTGCTCTGCCTACCCCTATTGGGAATACAGGCGTGATGTGTGCGTGTGTGTGTGTGTCCCAATTGGTTTAAAAATGTCAGTACTAAGCATCCAAGATAACACTTCTCTTCATAATGCGGTGGTCGATGCTAAAGACTTTTATTTACTTAATGCAAAAAAACTAGTTTTAAAAACCTTCATTAACTTAAAAAGGCTTAATATAAGCCGGCGTGATTGGCAGCTCTAAAAACCTTTTCAACAAAATCTTACTTTTGAAATAATCTTTCGTTAAAGCCTTCGGTGACTAACTCGAGAAGAAACATTTTAACTAAAAACGAGTGGCTTTATTACTTAAAAGTAATTGTTAGGTTTAGAGCTACACATATAAATAAGATACCTGTGGCATACTAACTATTACAAAGACAAAACCATGACTTTATGTAATGAACCCTGACTTTTATTTTCCACTTTCTTTCTCTTAGACACCTTATTTCACAAGTTTTGTACTTTTTTTTGTTCTGCATTTGCTCAAGTATCTGGTTCAGTACAGAATTATACACATACCCATAAGCTAAAAGAAGATTCTTCTTAATGACTTAAATAATATCCAGTATTATTTCGTTATTCTTTATTTATTTAGTGTTTATGTTAATGTTATATAGGTATTTATTTATTTTACATTGAGAAGCATGTTATCATTGAGTATTACCATCATAGACATTCGCAGATAGTAAAATTATCCATCTATTACTCGATGGTTGGCTGTCATGGATCCACTATGGGATAAGTCCGCATTTGCACTTTGTGACTTTTGGTTGCGACCTTTCCGTATTTTTTTTTGTACAAAGTGTTTAACTTACTAACTTAATATGCCATGTTTCATAGCAACGTTAAGCTTATTTTTTAGATTATTAGTTTCAAAATAGTGACAGATTACTATATAGCCTGTTACCTGAAGCGTAACTGAACTTATTTCCTTAGTCGCCTCTTACAACATCCACGGAAGAAAGCCGCGTTATTCTAAACCCGACACAGAGTCGCACCTAAAAAAAAAATACGAACAATCTTAAAGCCATTACAGTTGAACATCTCACACCCTTTTGTTTTGTAGCGTCACGCCTGATGTAAGGATTTTCATCAGGCAAAAAGGCAACCGAAATTATTTACGATTTTACATCGATCTGGTAATAAAAACGTCGTTTGCGCAGCGCCGCGGCACTCAGGGCCTTGTCCGGATCGTTAAACAAATCCAGGTGGAGTTTTAGCTTATTGGGATTATTTAGACTTTCATTGTACTGAGATTATAGTGGAACGGAGGTTATGATACATAAAAGCAAAAGTAAAAAAGTATTACATACATACATATATATTCTCACGCCTGTATTCCTAAAAGGGGTAGGCAGAGCACATGAATTCAAAAATCCAGTGCCACGTTTAGCAATTTCAGGGCAGCCAGATGGTTAAACGTGATATTGCAGTGACAGGTTGCTAGCCCATCGCCCACAATACACTAACCCTTTCCCATAGTCGACTCTTACGACACTCACGGGGAGAAAGGGGGAGGTGCTATTCTAACCCGGCACCACACGGGGCTATGTGAGTTAAAGAAATTCAGTTCATTATGTGTGTTAAAAAAATCTTCTCAATCTCTCCCGTGGATGTCGTAAGTGGCGACTAAGGACACAGGTTTAGGTATGTTTTAGGCGATAGGCTAGCAACCTGTCACTATTATATCTCTTCTGTTTTTAAACCTAAAATGATGCTAGAAGTGACTGCGAAGCGTGAAATACCTATGGCCTTGCCTTCCTCATGTCGAAACTCGGGTGTGATTGTATGTATGTATAATTGAATTTACTTTTACTATTGATCGAGTTACTCGATGGTGTATCGACATCAGATTTCCCTAGTGTGTAGATGTGAACACGGAACAGCCAATTTACAATAACAGGATTTGGTGTATACATAGGGAGGAAATGACTGGCGTGGTTTACTATAGGATTGTAATGAAAAAGAAAAATACTTGGATAATTATGTAATTTTTTTATTGAATTCAGAATATTTGCATTTGTAACTAAGTGAATAAAAAGACAATTCACACACAACGGATACTCTCTCGTCTTTTATATTTCTTGGGATATTAGTTCATCATGTTTCCGGCCAATTCGCGAGCCATCATCGGGAGTAATGTGTTGCTATTCTTGATTTCGATCTAATCTTAAAGGTGAGTGAATCTCACAGAAGATTTTAGATTATGATAACTGTCATCTTTGTATTGAAGTTGATATTCGTAACTCTTTCTCTTGGGAATCATGGAAATGTGTCATGGAAAGGCTGTCAAACGTAAAATAGTCATGGTTTTGACTATGTAACGTTTTGTATGCTCTGCCTAACCCATTTGTGAACACAGGCGTGATGTATGTATGTATGTATGTGTAATTAAAAATTGTAAGAAGATCCCAAACCTTTTCGAACTAGTCCTGTATTTTTACATACAGATCACACCATACAACTTACATACATACATAATATTCACGCCTATGTTCCATGTGTGTAGGCAGAGCACACTATAATTACTATTTCTCGCTTCGCAGCCACTTTTAGCATCATTTTGGGTTTGAAAACAGACGTAAGAGGTAGTATAACAGTGATAGGTTGTTAGCCTGTCGCCTAAAGAATACCTAAACCCATCCTTAGTCGCCTCTTACGACATCCACGGAAGAAATAGGTGCTATTCTAGACCCGACACCGCATGGAAACAACATAACAATTATTCACCGAACAAAAACATATCACTTTCTCCAATTAAAGAGAAAAACGTGAACCAACTCGAGACGAAATACTGAGAAATTCTTACATTCAAAGAAAATGATGAATGAAGCGCAGTTCACTTGTTTCTAGCCCGTTCAATGATACGCATCAAAGGCCATTGTTTAGTCAAAGAACGATCGACAAAGCCACTGCCGATGGTGCACTATGGTGCAGCCGATGACAAAAGCAAATAGAAAGCGGGTTGACGGTGCAGTGGGTTTGCTTTTACTCGGGGTACGATACCCCTGAATTGACGACGAGTTTGAAGTACATACAACATGCCTGTATTTCGGTACGGATGGGTAGAGCACGTGAAACGATATTAGACAAATTCGGTACTGTTTCAGTTTTTCGAGAATGTTGTAGTTTTTTATTCTGGTTTTGTGTTGGCAGGTATAACAGTGACGGGTTGCTAGCTTGTCGCCTAAAATGTACCTTAACCTAATTCCTTAGTCATCTGTTACAAGGTTTTTTATAACACGTTGCATTAATAAGAGAAACCTTAATTAATCAATACATACTTGTACTTGCAAAAAACTTTTAAAAATATGAAACAGTTCAAGCGAGTTACAAAAACGTTCCCTCAAACACCCTCAAAACGATTTCAAACTTCAATTTTAACTCATGTTTTACTCGTCTGAACTAAAAGCGCTGTTCGTTATGTAATTAATGCATTAAACTGAATTTTCTTTCGCCTTCCTTTGTTTTAGCAGGTTCAGCTCAAAAACAAGCGAAGCAATAACCTTGGTATTTATACAGCCTCTTTAAAACAGTCACCAGCCATATTATCGCACAAAGTTAGCATGGAACACTTATTCAGAAGCAGTTATAACCGTAATCATCACGCCTCTATTCCAAAACGGGGGAAACACAGCATTTTAAGCGTTACATAGTCAACCATACTATTGTACGTTTTATAGCAACTTTTAGCCTAATATTAGATGAAACTATAGTGACAGTTCGCAAACAAATCGCCCAAAACATACTTATATCTATCCTCTTAGTCGCCTCTTACAAATTTTACGGAAAAACCACACGTTCTAATAACTTTAATGAAATCGTCGTATTACAGCACTTTCACACTACATTTTATGCCAAAACGGTACTGAACTTACCGTTCTATGCTCCAAAACATGAAACGAAGATTTTATTAATGTCTATCCAATTACATTGCTTTTATTCTGAACGCTCTATCTTAACTTAATATTCATAAATTTAAGAATACGTTGTATTAAATCATATATCTTAGCGTGAACAAGCAACATTTTTATTAAAATATACAAACTTTATGTAACGGACTGGGCATCGAAATAAACATGATACGTACATTACCATGTTTTCTATGCCATTCCGCGTATTTATTTAATTAACATTATCTAACATTATCATTATCTTGTACATTTTGATTGAAACAAGCATAAGGAAAAGAAAGAAATAACAGTATTCAATTCATTTTATTTGCATTACTTGTTGATTACAAAACATGCCCATGGTAAAAAGGGTGTAGAATTACACCTTTCCATTTCTTCCGTGAATGCTGTAAGAGGAGACTATGAAAGAAGGCTAAAGTATGCTTTAGGTGACAAGCTACCAACCTCCCAATATATTATGATCCTTCTTTTGCCTCAATATAAATCTAAATTTTGTACTTGTAGTTACATAATATTATAAGCCATTATTGTTTCTTTGTATTTGCGATCCTGTACATTTTTTAACCCATACAGCTGAGAATATTGTACAGAATCGCAAATAAGAAAAAACAATAATGACTGAAATGACGAATAATCTATATGAAATAATAATACTTTTTATTTTAGAACATTTCATGAGTCTTATTATAGTATTTTGGGAATACACGCATGTATAAGTCTACACGCTTCAATTCTCTTACGATTATACCGCCAGACGAACCCTAACCATTTATCCATTATACTATCATACAAGCAATAGTGCAACAAAAGAACACCTCCCGTCATAATTGCTTCTGCCACAGTTGCCGCAACATGCATCGCTGTGTCGTTAAGAGAAGCTGGTAATGCATTTCTGACGACACATTGTTGTAGCAAGGTAATGTTAATTTCGCTAATGTGAAACGAGAGGGTTTGACGATGTTTGTTGTTGAAGTTAGTATCTTTTCTCGCAATTTCGTATGAGAGTTGTTGATATAAATTAGACGGGCAAAGTTTTGTCGTAAAGCCCGCGAACGACGACAAAAATGTATTAAAACACATTAAAGACCCGATAAATGCCGTATATAACGAAATTGCGGAATGCTTTGATATTTTAGCAGTAAGCTTTGCAACTAAAATGTATTGTAGATTTTGATCAGCTAAATTATACTCGAAGAAGATTTGAAATACTGAAATAGTTTCAAGTAAAGAATCCACCGGCGTACAAAATAATAATGTAACACAAAACATCATTTAGTGTGTTCAATTTCTCAAAGCAATGTATACGTAAGCTTTATTAAAAACGAAAACATTTTCCAAGAGAAAATTCTACCAATTAGATCGGAACGAAACAAAAACGTCAAAGGAAACTTGAAACAAAGCCTTACGCTAAACAATCTCGGTACGCAGACTTTTTAGTTCGTACGTAAATTATAAATCACCTCACCTAAAATACTGGAGCGCTTTAAACTCCGAAATCAATGCGTCCTACGCCCCCACTAAAAAGTGGCATATCGGAGTGCGGAGTAATATCCTCAAAGTTGTGCCGTGCTCTTTAAATATTAAAGCCCTGAATAAACCAGCAGCAGGCGCAAGTAATTGACGACAGCTGGAGGGAAAGCGGGATGCGTGGGCGCGTATGGCTGTAGGATTTTAGGGTAGAATGGAAGTATGTAGTTTACTAAGTGACGTGTGGTCACCGGGTGTAGCTGCGGTGAAGTAAACTCCTGCAGTGTAGTTATAGCATGGCGCAATGTAATTTAGTTGGTTGGATGAAAGAAGATTTACTAGATTGCTTACTAGATTTAGAAGATTATTTTTACCCGTGTGGTGTCGGGTTTAGAATAACACCTCTCCATTTCTTCCATGGATGTCGTAAGAGGCGACTAAGGATATAGGTTAAGGTACATTTTAGGCGATAGGCTAGCAACCTGTCACTATTGTACCTGCCACCTTAAAACCAAAAAATATATGCTAGAAGTGGCCACGAAACGTGAAATAGTCATCGTTTTGTCTATGTAGCATTTTGTGTGCTCTGCCTACCCCGTTTGGGAATACAGGCGTGATTGTATGTATGTATGTATGTATGTTTAGGTATGTAAGAGTCGACTCTGGGAAAGGGTTAGTGTATTGTGGGCGATGGGCTAGCAACCTGTCACTGCAATATCACGTTTGGCCATCTGGTTACCCTGAAATTGCTAAACGTGGCACTGGATTTTCGAATTCACGTGCTCTGCCTACCCCTCTTGGGAATACAGGCGTGAGTATATGTATGTGTATGTATGTATGTTTAGGTATGCTTTAGACGGCAGGCTAGCAACCTGTCACTGCTATACTCCCTCTGTATACCTACTACCTCTCCCGTCTGTTTTTAAAGCTAAAATTATGGTTTGTCTGAGTATATAATTTAGTATGTTATAGTAGTTTAGTTTACTGAGTTTGTGAATATTATCCTATTATTCTGCAGGCTATCTGAAGTGTTAGAAAGGTTTAAAATGTTGTGAAAGATCGCACTTTTGGTAAAATAATGCAACATCATGACTATACGTCAGAAGTGTTGTTTTTTACGAAAATGTTGTTTAAAAAGTTTTTCATTATGTTTACAAAATATTTCATAGCACTTATACAGATTTAGTTTTAATAGGCTTAGTTAATCAAAATCTTACGAAAGCGTTTTCCGTAATCTGAGTAATTAAGACAAGATGGCTGCCATTAAAAAATATTTCCCCTTAATAGGCTGTTTGTGTTTTTAATGGGACTAATTAACGATTTTTCCACGAAGTACATAATTAGGGATTCCTCATAATTCTGTGGTTGTACTTTATTACTTCAAACGGTAGTTTGAAAAGGGAAAATAGATATCCAATATCGCTCAATTAAAATTATTGTACGAAACTGCTTATTAAAACTTGATTTTTTAATTCTTGAATCTTGGGTCGGACTGTGTGGTGTGATTAGAATAACACCTCTCCATCGCCCACGTGGATGTCGTAAGGACGACTAAGGAAATAGGTTTAAGGCTCAATTCACACCAGAAGAGCGGCGAAAGGCGGCGAAGCGCAGCGACCCGCTACGTGGAGAATGCGCGAGGATTCCTGCGACTACTGCTCGAGAAGCCGCTGGAACGCGTAGGAAGTCGCTGGAATTTACATACATTGCAGTGACATATTGACGGCGGCCGTCGCGACTACTCGAGCATCCTCGCGCATTCCCGCGTCAGCTCGCGCAGTCGCACGGCTTTGTTTATGGAATGCGCTGGAATTCCCTCGGATCCGCGGGCATCCGCGCGCATCGTTAGAGTTTCTCATGCGATAATAAGTCTTATTGTAATGAAAATAAAGTTGAAAATAAAATGAAAATTTGTGACACTGAAACTGCGCTCCGCTACGCCGCCCTTCGCCGCTCTTCTGGTGTGAATTGAGCCTAAGACAGCTTTAGGCGACTTGTAACTTGTCGTAAAATTTATGCTAGAATTGGCTCCGGAACGTGAAATAGTCATAGTTTTATCTGTGGCATATTTCGTGTGTCCAGTCTACCTCATATGAGAACACATGTGATTGTATAATGTTTGTATGTATGTATGATATTTTTATATTTCTTACTGAAGGGACGATAGACATGAAAACTTCAAACATGGTCTAATGAAGCATTCTAATAGCCTAAAGACCTTTAGTTCACGTAGATAATGTAATACAAACTCGTGTATCATCATTGATACATCAATAAACAGGGCACCCAAACTTTGAGCGGGATTCTGAGAAACTATACTCACCTACATTAACAATAGGTAGGTATTAGTAATTTGCTTATCGCTGTCGCCCCGAAACTTTGGCACTTGGGTTTAATCGCCAAACAGACTTATATGGAGAGAATCGGCCTTGATAACATTATAATAGTATATAAAACTACCGTGAGACTCACTCATAGTGAAAAATAACGGAATTACTCAAGTAGTTTATACCGAGATTAGCTCGACATGTTTCGGATCAATTCGTGATCCATCATCTGGAGCTACGAGCCATGGCAGCGGACAGACGCGCACTGCGTGCAGCCGCTCTTTCCGCGCGACTACTACTACTACTATTAATACTCGTACTACGTCTGTGGTCGATGTGAACGAGCCTTTAGAGACTGATGTTGTTAGTGTTGTGTGCTACCCGTCTTTTGACAATAATAGTGAGTGTGTTAGCGAAAATGTGGGTAGTTGTGAACTGCTGTCAGCTGTGCCTAGTAGTCGCGCGGAAAGAGCGGCTGCACGCAGTGCGCGTCTGTCTGCTGCCGTGGCGCGTAGCTCCAGATGATGGATCACGGATTAATCTCGGTATAAACAATGTGAGTAATTCCGTTATTTTTCACTATATAATAGTATGTTGAGGAAACTACCTACAGTTTACTTAAAATTCCTAAATAGGTAGGCAGAACACACGAAACGTGGTATAGTTAAAACCATGGCTACTTCGCGGATCGCAGCCAAAAACAGATGAATCAGAGGTATTGTATTGTATTGTACGACTCTTTAATGCATATAAAACAAATTCATAAGACAAAATACAGGATAACAGCTCCATGTAAAAAGGCGAACTTATTCCCGAGGGGATCTCTGCCAGTTAACCTTCGGGCGATAACCCAACTTAACTAAGTTATTCAAAATGCATCACATACGATACACGCGCAATCCCAAACTTTCTTAATTCGATTGGTTTTTAATAAATGCCAAAATTGTCATAAACTTATAAACTTATTTACATGTTATAAAACCATAACCCTTCGCATTTCCTATTATGTAAGTTAACCCTTTACTTACCAACTCGTGAGTCAATCCGAATGTATAATAAACGCTGCTTAATTGTATTATGGCCGTCTATTACTTAAGTTAGCTAACTTGCTGAACAAGCTTGTGTTCGCAAGTAATTTATTCATGTAGGCAGCTTATAACGTCGTTAACCTATTGAAATAAAGGAGTAAGCGAACTTATCTTTCATAAGAGTTGATTAAAAAAACTGCGAAAATTTACGTTTTTTTTATGAGAGCCCCTTAATTTTATTTTTATCTAAGTTATTATTATTCTTTAATGTATTTTGTGAATATTTCAAGTGTCTATCTATTACCGTTATTTTAATTGTATTTTAATTCAATCTAGTTTTAGTTTAGTAATATTAGTGTTTTTTTGCTTTTATAATGGACCCTGTAACAATTTTCAATGTTGTCCGAAATAAAATATTTTTATTTTTATTATTTAACTTTTTTTATATTTTTATTTGTTTAAATCGACCCCAAAAAGTCTGTGGGATGACAGGTACTGTGTATTTATTACTAGCTTTTAAAACTTCAGTACTAAATCTCAAGAGCTTATTTTCAATAATCCTCAGAATTTCACTGGCATTTTCAATTTTATAAAACAGTATCAGACCAAATTATGCCGCCGCAGAATCCGTTACCTACCTACTTACTTAAATCCTGTTCAGCTTAAGAACAAAATCCTCTTCCGAATTCCTTATAGCTCTAAACAAAAACGAGCGACGATTTCAACATAATATCTAACGTACAAAACACTTATCTTCTCAGTTAGGCTTTCAGACCTAGGACTTAGAGTTGATAATCCGCGGAAAGCGGAATGACACTCCTATATGACCTGTACGGAAATTTTGCAGGCCATAGAATTTGACTGCAAATGGCTGCTATGCTTAAGGGAGTCGGTTCTTTTCAATTTTTATCAGGTTGCCCTTGGTTTTCCAAACGTATGTAGAAGTGGCGTTTCTTTTTGCACAGTTAATAACATACACATCACGCCTGTGCTCCCAAATGAGGTAGGCAGAGCACACGAAACGTGACATAGACAATACCATGATTATAACTATATCACGCTTTGCAGCATTTCTAGCATTGTTTCAGGTTTGCAAAGAAGAGGTAGACTAGTGACAGGTTGCTAGCCTGTCGCCTAAAGCATACCTAAACCTATTTCCTTAGTCGCCTCTTACGACATCCACGGAAGAAATGGAGGATGTTATTCTATCCCGACACCACACGGTTAATAACCCTAGTATAAATATTATGCCTACATTTTCAAATGGGTAGATAGACCATGCAAAACGGTACATAGATAACGCCATGATTATTCCACGTGTCAAAGCCACTTTTACCGAAGTTTAGGGTTGCAAAATATATAAAAGGTATAACAGTAATATTTTGCGATTGTGCTAAATTTTACCATGTTTATTGTACTGTTGTGTTGTCGGTCTCAATAATTAAGTTTTCTCTCTGTTTATCAAAGGTTGGCTGTATATTTCTTGAGGGATAAGCTCGCGTTTGTACAGTCACGAACCGGGATTGTTGAGCCACTTGCCACTGTTCGCAATTTAGACGTGTAATCAATGACCGATGTGACCGACTAGATGCCAGCTATTGGATTAGTATTACACGACCAAGTTACAAACATAGGTAAGTGGCTCAACAATCCCTGTTCGCGATGGTACTTCGCCATCTAGCCTATTATTTGTTTTTAGATTCCGTGTTATTTGTACTGTAGAGTGTTCATATACCTACTTATAATAGCGGCAGGTCGCCAACCTGTCGTCTTTTATGACATCCACGAAAAAAATGGAGATGTGTAATTCTAAACCCAACAGATATGGGGAATTTAATTAATTAATAAAATATATATATATATATTTATAAAGTGGAATTCAGATGGGTCATCTAAAACAGGATCTTTTTGTTAACACAAACGTGGATAAAAAATGACCATCCTTTTTCAACCAATCTGGTAAATTAATTAAAAATTATCGATAGCCTTCGATACACAAAGTAAACTTAATTAAAACTCAGCCTAGATCTAAAAAACCTACCCTGTTTCAAAGCACGGAGACTTTCCTTTTCGGGGTCCAACAAAAAGTAAAATTACGAAACAAAATGTACGTCATATGAATCACTTTAAACACAGGTAACTTTTATGTATCATTTAAGAACATTTTGAATGTCATGTTGCCCGGTGTCGGGTTAGAATAACACCTCTCCATTTCTGCCGTGGGTGTCGTAAAAGGCAACTAACGAGGTTAAGGTATATTTTAGGCGACAGGCTAGCAACCTCTCACTATTATCTCACTATACCTGCTGACTTGAAACCTAAAAAAGCAAGCTAGAAGTTGAGCCACTGTGGTTCCAAAACGTGAAATAGCCACTTTGTCTATGTACCGTTTTGTACACACTGCCTACCCTTTTTGGGAATTCAAGCGTGATGTATGAATGTTGGAATAAACGACATTATAATTATACAAGTACCTAGTGACAGTTGAAAAATTATCGGATAACTCACGTTTAATAAATCGAGCTAAGCAGTGAGTTATCCGATAATTTTTCAACATGAGTGAGTCTCACGGTAGTTTAATGTATAATACCTAGTGACAGCTAGATTGCTAGCCCTTAATAATTGCCTAAGATATACTTCAACCTATTTCCACAGTCGTCTCTTACTAGGTACGATGAAAGAAATGGAAACGTACCTCTTAAATATTTATACTTTTGGGTAATAATGCTTCCAATATTTAATGTCAACCGTAAGTATCAATATAATTCTGATGATAAATGATTACTTCCACAAACGGTACCAGTATGCCGCTGTAAATGATTAATTTCAAATGGAAAAACGATTACAATGCCATAATTGAATTGTTGGTTTACTTACACCAATTGGCCTTATTCGTAAAATATGCATACATCACGCCTGTGTTCCCAAATGGGGTAGAAAGAGCACACGATACGTTTTATAGATAAAACCAGGACTATTCAACGTTTCGTAGCCACTCAGTGCATATTCGACTTACATTTTTTGCCAGTCACTTACGCTTGAAATCTTCTATCTGCATCACAATTACCTCTTACTGGATGAGTACCGTTACACTCGACCCCTTTTTGTGATCGAACAGGATGACATGTATTGTATTCGGACATTGAAAAAAGAATCAAGGTTAAGAATGAGCTTAGGTTAGGCTCTTTAGTATGAGATTTTTTACCACTACGAAACGTTCCTACTGATATATTGGGGGTTTGAACTCCAGAAAATTATTGTAGTGATAAAAAGTCCTCTGTTAAAGACCCCTTGCTCTTAACTAAGTTCACACTTAACCACCATTCCTTATTCAATTTCCAAATACCTCTGTTCGAACACAAAAAACCGATCATGAATTTAAACACGTATACGTACCAAGGAATAAAGTGGATTACAGAAGGCTCTGCAAGCAAATTTCAACCGTGAACCGTTCGAGAAGTGCGTAATTTCCAGTGGCATTCCCCAAATTCTTTGTAGGCATTCGTAACGCCTAATGAGTAGCAACATTCTTTTATAAAGGTTTCATTGTTTTCCAACAGCGAAACAGAATTTACGTGTGACGTGCTCCTCTAAATTACTTCGTTTGAAAAGTTTTTCGACAAAAGCCCGTTGTTTTTGGTGGGTCGTGTTTATTTTGTCAAGCCTGCGATGAGCGGTTACACCAAAGTACTATGGAAGCTGTTTGTGTAACTACAATGCTGCTTGTTTAAGGGTTTAGGGTGTATTAGGAGGTCGGGGGCTGGCTAAAGGCTGAACAGGGTTATTTTTGACACCGAAGTACCCTTCAAGGGTACTTGTGTTAATAGTGACAGTTTGTTCAGTCGATTAAAATCGATGTTCAGGGAAAAAATGTGAGAGTGAACTCAACAACACGTGGGTACATTTTTATCTAAAAGTAATTCTAACATACATTAATCACGTCTGCATTTAAAGAAAGTAGACGAAACCATGACTTTTTCACGCTTCACAAACATATCTAGCATATTTTTTAGGTTTTAAGTTCAGGTATAATAGTAAAAGGTTGCTAGAGCCTGTCGCTTAAAAATGCCTTAACTTTCCTTAGTCACTTTTTACGGCATGCTTGAAAAAATGGAGATATGATATTCTAAACCCGACACCACCCTATTTTTTTTCTATAAGTGTAACATAACGTGAAATAGTCTGTGTAAAGTTTTGTTTGCTCTGCTATCCTCATCAAAATGACCGTTCTGCGTATTTATGTATGCAGGTATGTATGTTACCTTAAAATTTTAATAAAAAATAAATAACCGATAGTGAAATAATCCAGGTGACTTAATAAAAGTAGCCAGGAACCACAATTCACGAATTGTCAAATCAAAGATATTAGCAGCTAAATCGAAATTAGCCAATTGTTGCTGCTCTTGAAAATCTTTTGGGATGTCTTTAAATAAAACATGACGAAATGTTTTCTAATTTTCTTAAGTACTCTTTCAAACAGCAGTTCTCTTAAAGCTGCTGATTTAGCTGCAAAGAACAAATCACTACCTTTATTTTTCGCATCCAAAAGTCAAGGTTCAAATGCGAAATACTTTATAGAGACTTCAGTTAGAAATTCAGTCTGGATAATGTTTTGGAAATGATTAAGCGTCAGTCGGCAGCAGTAGGCATGCGTAATGTAGTGTTTAGTTCATTTGCTTGATTTGTAGGGATCAATCATTGGCCAAGGCCAAATTTTAATTAAAGGCTTGAGCTAAATGACGCCTGAGATTAGTTTTCACGTTTTTGCGATTTGTAAACGTCGGTGGAATTTCTGCTGTTTATTGTTCTTGTGATTCGTTGGTTTTGCGAGTTTATTTTTGTGTCGGTTTAGAATTGCGTTTTGAGTTTTTGTGTAAATTTAGCAGTGAATATTTAACGTTGTGAGAGTGTGTCTGTATTTATACTAATCTACATAATAATGAATAACCAATTGTGTCGTAAAACACTATCCAACGAAAACACATAATACAGTCGAATAACGTATGATAAAGAAATACCTATACAAACATACATTCATACAATCACGCGTGTTCTCAAATAGGGCAGCCAAATAACAAAAAACGGATAGACAAAACCATTACTAGACAAAAACAGTTATTACTATTTCACGTTTCGCTGCCACGTCTAACACAGCTTTAAGTTTGAAAACAGATTGAAGAGGTATAACAATGTCTGGTTGCTAGCTTGTCACCTAAAATATCGAAACCTATTTCCTGAGTCACCTCTTAGGACATCCTCGAAAGAAATTATGTCTATTAGACATTTGTTGATAAATCTCCAAACAAAGCAAGAAAAGTTTAATTTCATTTCATAACCCGACATCACACAAGATGCACCCATTTCCATTTTTAATTGCCAAAACTACAGTCAAAACTTGTTCTTTGTCTCCACACCCCAAAATAGCCCGCAAGCAAATCATGTCGAGCGTATCAACACCATAGCGATAGGCAATAAACTTCACTAATCCACAAAATTGATTCAGACCGTTGTCCTTAGCATCACAGAACTTCCTGCGGTCCTCGTTAGCGTAATGTGCGTGAGCAAATGTTTGCTTGCCCAGTATTCTATGCCGCGTCATGGAGAAGGGACGAAGGGACCTTTAAATGAAATAAAAAGATAGATCCTTCATGAAATATCACCGTAAATTTGCCATGTGGTGTGTGTTTAAAACATATTAGTCAGTTAAAAGAATCAAAGCAATCATTCAAACAAGTCAGTGTAGTATTTCCACGTACCTACCTACTTAATTTTTCCTTCACACACATAGTTACACAAAGTTGAATTGTTGTGAGCAAAGTTCTGTTAATGTTATAGTTCATTAGCAATTTATTTGTTCACCCTTGTCTTAACGTCTTCCGTTTCTCGTCTTTGTCTTACGTTTCATGTGGTTTATGTGCTTTCACATCATAAGAACATACATACCATTCATAATTCAAGCCCAACTATTACTACCATTGCATTTTAAATGCTGTTGCAAATTTAATAGTCACCGTTACTTTACAAAGAAATCAGGGCCCGGGTGGTGTCGCCTTTAGAATAAAACTTCTCCATTTCTTTCGTGGATGTCGTAAGAGGCGCCTAAGGAAATAGACTAAGGGATATGTTAGGTGACAGGCTAAGCACCTGACATTATTATACCTCTCGACTTAAAACCTAAAAAAGTATGCTAGAAGTGGCCACGAAGCGTGAAATAGTCATGGTTTTGTCATTTGGGAATAAAGGCGTGATTTATGTGTATCAAGGCTGCTTTAAAGACAGCAAATTGTCGTGCTTTTGACCATAAAACTGCACCAACTTCAACAATTTAATCACCATTTTTTTCCAAGGCCTTTTGCTCAGCAGAGTAGACAGTAATCATTGAACAGTGAGCAAAAGCCAACATTAAAAGAGATACTTTAAAACTATTCCCCGATTTTAACGTTCTTACGGATTATACGGATGTATACGCCAAAACAATTGCCTTTTATTTTAACAAAACACTGAGCCGCGATGGATCAATACAGTTCATAATACAATCTTAGATGGTACCAAAAATAAAGGCTACAGTTCTCTTGGTCAGTAACAGTTTTAGCATTCTAACTTCGACGAGACCAGACTGTCTTAAATCTTGACTGGCCAGTACAAAATGGAACAATGGAGTGATTTCCTTTTCTCAGCTAGCATATGATTTGTTTCTATTCCATCTGGATCATGTCATAGTACAAATATACTGTAAATTGTGAGTGCAATGTTTGAAGCACGATATAAGCGGGGGAGGAGATATTGGTCGCGTCATATACCAACGTTTGGAAACATGTTGCCTTCAGGCGCAAAGCAGAGAAGTTGAGATTATTTTCTAATGTTTCTGTCTGGTTTTATCACCTTATTGACAATCACTAGATTGCTTAGGGGAAGACCGTAATTTTACTAACAATATTTGACCTAAGGAACTATTTTTTTTCATTTGTTCTACCTCAGGCTAGAGCGTTTATTATCGGACAGAATATTTTAAATCCTACCAATATTATAAATGTGAAAGTTTGTGAGTGTTTGGTTGGATGTTTGGATGTTTGGATGTTTGTTATTCTTTAACGCAAAAACTTTACAGTAAATGTAGCTTATACATCAGAATAGCACATAAGCTACAATTTATAAAGATTTTGTTTGAATTTTCCAAAATATGACGATAGGAAAAATAGTAGGATTCCGCAATTTTCAACGTAAAAAGCTATAAATTGGCATGCGGGCTGTGACTAACAAGATCTCTTCTGTGCTACCCCGAATTTAACGCGAGCGTAGCCGCGGGCAAAAGTTAGTGTGACATAAATACAATCAATCACGCATTGTGTTCCTAAATGCGGTAGGCAGAACACATTAAGCTTGGATATTATAGACAAAACCACATCCATTTCCCGCTTCGCAGCCAACTTTAGGTTTAAAAAGGGATGATAGAGGTATTAAAATAGTGACAGGTTACTGGCCTATCACCTAAACCATACCTAAACATATTCTCTTAGTTATACCTCTTACAACATTCATGAAAAAATGGAGCGGTGTAATTCTAACCTGACACCAAACATGCAACTTCATAAATGTCTTCTTCAAATAAACGAATATGTAACCAAACTCTTTGATATTCTATATCTCTGTTAACCTATTCAAAACCTTCATTTGTTTTAGTCTATTGCCCTAAAACTTTTTGAACATTTTGCCAGGGGAACTGATTAGAAAAAATATTACAAAATCTACGAGTAAGTTTGTTTTATAAGTTTATTCCTGGAATAGTCTATTTGAAATACACAAGTTTTTTGTGTCAAAGGTTAGATGACTAAAAACTGCCAACGATTGAATTTGAAAAGTTGTACGGATGTCATGTCCAGGTTTTAAAGTTAAAAGTTTAGTAGGTATTTCATGGTTCCCTGCGTCAGAAAAATAACGCGTGGTTAGCTCAAATTTTTTGTTCGAAAAATTTGCATTAATTTTATTTCTCTGTTTTAGTGCATTTTGAGGTAGTGTCATTTTATGTCTAGCGAATTTAGCGGTCTCTCTAAAAAAATTTATATATATAATACTAGCTTTTGCCCGCGGCTACGCTCGCGTTAAATGTAGGTATCTAAACCAAAATATTTTACTTACAGAATCCTTTTTTTTTCAAAATAAAATTTAGCCTATGTTACTCGTGGATAATGTAGCTTTCGAATGGTGCAAGAATTTTCAAAAACGGTCCAGTAGTTGCTGAGCCTATTCATTACAACCAAACAAACAAACAAACAAACAAACAAAGTTTTCCTCTTTATAATATTAGTATAGATGGGGTGGACGTTGTGAAATAAGATGTCAACACTCATGTGTTTACATCGTCACGAGAAGACTTAGGGTCTCCCCACATTAGTCGACGCCTTTTCGGTAAAATGCGGGTAGAAAAGGCTTTATGTCAACGCAATAAGGGCGAACAAGACGTCAATCGGCTCGGCTCGTTCGACCGAGAATGGCCGAGCCAATTCACGTCTTGTTCGCCCTTATTGCATTGGCGTAAAGCTTTTTCTACCCCCATTTTGCCGAAAAGGCGTCGACTGGTTTGGTGAGACCCTTTGACTAGAGGCTTCTGTGACTACGGTCACTGTTAGGTGGCCAAAACGTTGAGGTAATTGACACAAAACGAAAAACATTTTTAAGATTCTCTTTTAAACTTAAGTGCTAAAGTTTAGATTTCTTTTAAGTAAAGAAACCCAGAGTGTAATTTTAAAGAGTACAACCGCTGAGTTGTTTTCAGTTCCGTGATCTTTTGTTGGTAGTTTCTTTGTTTAGTGGTTAGTTCTTTCGGTTTCATTTGTTGGTCGTTTGCACAATTTCTTTGTTCTATTTAGGTGTAACAAAATTACTGGTGCAATTGAGATGTTTTGCTTCTGCAATTATAGTTTTAGTTCAATTGCTGTTTTCGTTTCTTCTTTTTATTGAGATTGTCAAGTTTTACGGTAGGTACTAGACAACGTGAAGCTATTTTTATATTTTTGAACCCAATTCAGACAGCTACATCTACTTTTAGTTGGATCAATTTTTCTTAAACAATCAGTCAATTCATGTACTTTCCGTCATCAAAAGTAGCCATTTTCATATTTAAATACAGAATTGCTGAATTGCCAATATATGCGGGTTTTAAGTTCTTCTGTCTAGACACTGTTAATTCGTAGCTAATTAAAAAGTAATGTGTAGAGATAAAACTTACAACGAGCACTGACATTCTAAAATATACGTCATACTTTACTCTCAATGTGCAATGTGACTTGAATAAGAGCTATTATTTTGGCGTCTTTATTGCCTCATTTTCTAGTCCTATTTTGTGTGGATTTTGATGTCTTTTTTAAATCATTTATTATAGTGTCTGCATGTATTTCTGATGATTAAACGCTAAAAAATTAGAAATCGTGGTGTGGTGTAGTGTTTAGAATAACACCTCTCCGATTCTTCCATAAATGTCGTTAGAGAGGCAACTCGTGATGAATAGGTTGCGGTGTGCGTGGGAACTTCAGTTCAAGCCCTTTCATACTGAAGGGATGACGATGCTCAGCCAGTGGACGTATTTAGGCTGGACTATCATCCTATCACTCTGTCGTGAATATTTACATAATACTTTAATATCCTAGAAGTGGTTGCAATGTGTGAAAAAGTCATGGTTTGCCTATGTAACGTTTTGTGCGCTCTGCCTCCATTACACCATTTGAGAATACAGGCGTAAGTGTGTATGTATGGACCACTAAATTAAAAGTTTTATTTTTAACTAGCTTTTGCCCGCGGCTCCGCTCGCGTTAAATTCTGTGATAACAGAAGAGATAGCACACATACCAATTTTATAGCTTTCTATATTGAAAACTTCCACTCCTCACTTTAGGGAAATGGGGGGTTTTGAAGAGACAAAATGTAGCCTATGTCACTCTCCATGCCCTAAACTATCTGTACCTAAAAAATCACGTCAATCCATTGCTCCGTTTAACCGTGAAAGACGGACAAACAAACAAACAAACAAACAAACACACTTTCACATTTAAATATTGGTACGGATTAGTGATAAGTCTCGTATGACAGCCAAAATAATTACCAACGAATCGATATATCGTCTGATAGAATCAATGAAACATTAAGCCCTTAAGAGCATAACGAAAATCCGAGATACGGCGGCGAAATGAAAAAGTCCCCGAACCCACAAGAAATTGGAAATGGGAGCCGAATCCGCGCATGAATTATGGCTTGTGGAAACAGGAATTTATGAGGTGGGGAATTAACATTCAGAAAATATTGTTGAGTCATCCGAGTGATAAATTAGGAGTACATCCGACTGGGTAATTTAAGCCTTACAAGTCCTGTTGGAAGCCCTGTGGTGTCTAGTTTAGATCAGTACTTCTCAATTTTTTTAAGTCGAAAGAGGCGACTAAGGAAATAGGTTTAGGTGTGGTTGGTGACAGGCTGGCAACCTGTCATGATTGTATCGGTTTTAACTTAAAACTTGTATGTACGCCAACAGTGACTATGGAACGTGGTACAATCATGGTTGGAGGATGTTGCAGGATGTCATAAAAAAAACTAAGGATAGGTTGCGAAGTATGCTTGAGGCGAGAATGCTAACCCATCACTATTAAACCCTTTACGTTCATGTTTTAACCTAAAATTCTGCCATAATGTGACTACAAAACGTGAACTAGTAATTCATGTTTTACGCTATGTTGCTGTAGACTTCGGGGTGAAATAAACAGTATTTCGATAGTGTAAGAGCGAGGTGCGTGTCTTAGCTCGTAGTGACAGTAGCACCGACCGACTTGACAGCCGTCAAACCCAAATTCAAATTATAAAATACCCTCAGCTTTTGACGTACACTCCTGCTTACACCCACCCGCTTTTATTTAAAAAATCAAAACAAATATAAACATTACAATACAAAACATTGTTCGCGTCGCCTATAGTTGCGTTGTGTTTACTCGTCCTACCCCATTTGGGAATATAGGCGTGATGTATCCATGTTTGTGTCATTAACACGTGTTTCTAGATGGACTGCGAATTAACGGATAATTTATCCCATCATTTTACCTTTGAGAGTGACCTCACTTAGATAAAACAAAAGATAACGGCCACCAAATCCTTAGCACGAACAAAAACAAAAGAGGAACGCTTCGCGGCCAGGTTTAACAAATCGCTGCCTGAATAGCAACCGCTTAGCAGCGTTCAATGTGACGTAACAGCAAAATGGACGAGTCACCCGTCACTCAGAGTCAGGAATTTAACGAAGTCGTTAGCCTGTTTCGGCGAAGTACGCGTTCGGCATAAATCGGCGGTCAATTTCGGCGAAAGAATTTCGGTGAAGTAATATTTTGAGGATTTTTTTTTGTATATTTTGGTTGACATGATGATTCATTTGACCATAATTAAAAAGCATTTTTTATACATAAATATGTAAGTGTATAATGTCTTTTTTCTCATGTGAGGTACTCAGAGCACATAACATGACTATTTCACGTTTGGTAGCCATTTCAAGCATATTCTATTAGGTTTTTACCTGTCATTACTTTACCTGCCAACTCAAAACCTGACAAAATATGACAGATATGGCCACGAAACGTGAAATAGTCATGGTTTTATCTATGTAGGGTTTAGTGTACTCTGCCTACCCCATTTGAGAATACACCCATGGTGTATGTACTAGTTTAAATCAACATTTATTTTCACTATACGCGTCAACATTACAATTCTTTCCCATCAGCAAAAAAAGCCTACGAATCTCCCTAGGAAAGCCATTGGCCTTCGGTCATTTCGTTTTCGGCGTTTCCTTGCCAGAACATCCGGAAAGTTAACTCGATTCGGTGAAAAATATGGACTCCAGCAACCGGACGGATTAGTGGGGGCACCGGAAATGGTAAATTAGGGGCGCTTTTGAAGGCTAAAGGGAATATTAGGGAGTTTTTGAAGTTGGAGGTTAAAATAGTGTAGGAGTTATATTGGTCGGTCAGGTGGAAGGGTTGAGTAATTTGGTGTTGAGAGTTAAGAGGAGTTTGTATTATAGTATTATAATTGAACTGCGATCATAGTATGATTGAGAGCAATATGTAATTTTTAATTAATACATAAAACAAGTCAGAGTCAGACTCGTGCTAGAAGGGTTCCGTACCATAAATTGCAAAGAAAATCACGTTTTTTGTATGAGAGCCGCCCTTAAATAAGTATTTTATTTAATTAATATCAATTACTTTCAAACTATTTGATATATAACTGAATATTCTATAAACATTTAAGTGCTACCTGCTACCGTTATCTCGAACCCCCTTAAAAACTATTAATGATTTTATTTTTAGTATTTGTCACAGACGAACGGATAGCTATAGATAGATAGATAATGAATGTGGATGAAGCAAGAGAAGCATGCCAGGATCGTAGCAAGTGGAACAAAGTGGTCTCTGCCTACCCCTGTGGGAAAGAGGCGTGACTTTATGTATGTATGTATGTATGTGCGAACGGATAGCAAAGTCCCAGTAATAGGGTTCCGTTTTTAACCTTAGTGTACGGAACCCTAAAAACAAGCCTCAATCAACCTTGTTGTGCTTTTACTGACTAGTAAAGGTTAATTTAACCCGAAATCGTTACTGCGCCGTAATTGCTTGTCAAGTGAGTTGGCTAACTCACTCAGACGCAGTACTGCCGCCTTATTGATTGTAGTACGGGAGCTAACAGCAAAAAAATATTGATTCAAATATGCGACATTATTACGACAACAGCACAGATTTGGAGTTGAGACTATGGAAATCGCATAATTTACGTTTACAGGAGCTAACAGTAAAATAATAGGATTAAAAATATACGACACCTCACGACGACATCATGGAGTCGCATAAGTTCACGTTAACATTTTAAGTAAAAAATAAACATAATGATTAAAAATAACCTCCTCTTTTTAAGTTTAAGTTGGTTAAAAATTGGCTAATTAGCTTTCCAAGGTCATTTTTTTTTTAATTTCGCTCTCCATAGAAACCTATAGTCAAAGTCCCAAAAAAAAAAACAATTGTGAATTTATTTCTTTCGTGACCGCCAAACTAAATGATAAAAGAAATAATTGAGAATAAAAAGAAATATATTTTTTTAATCGCTCGTAAAAATCACTTCTTTAATTCAATTTAAACTCTTGCTGTAGTTATGAAAGTTAAATTACTTGCTCTCTTTTTTTCCGACAACGTTTGGTTAAATAACGAAAACATTCTAAGAGAAACAAAGCCACATGCTATATTCGCGTCTATTAACAAAACAATGCCTAACCTTTTATCTATACCTTTCCTTCTTAATTAATCGAGGGTCGTTTTTCCACCTTTTTCTCGGCAACACATAATTTACCTTTTAAGCAATAACAAGCCAACAGTTTTGGATGTCTTTTACTGTTTAATTTATGCGCGGCACGCTAGAGCGTGACTGCCGAGGTGTTGCCAGTAATTGCTCTATTACGGTGTGAGGAAGTGATTTACTGGTGCTATTTGATGGTAACTTTTTAAACAAACATCCTGAAAGGAAGGAATGTTAATGTATTTTTATTTAAATTACCAACAACTGAGTATCTTTGCAAACCTAAAACCATGCTAGAAGTGGCTGCGAAGCGTGATATAGTCATAATCAGGGTTTTCTCTATGTCACGTTTCGTGTGCTCTGCCCACCCCGTTTGGGAACATAGGTGTGATTTTATGTATGAGTATGAAGAGTGGGGTGAATTACAGTCTGACAAAAAAACATTTATTGAGGCTTTCGATACCAAAAATTCAATGTTTTTAACTTTACGATTTCTTTGGGAACTTAATCACATTTTAGAGGCCTTCTAAAGTAGACTTTTTCTAGAAAAAGCAGTTTTAGATAGAAGTTTGAAATAAATGTAAATTAGATCTTACGAAAATACAACTTTCAGTTGTATGAATACCTTCCTATATGGAAAATAAGGTTCACTTTTATTTACCTACTGACAGTTGTATGGTTAAGTTTACTTTAAATGGTAGCGTTGTTTTGACGAGCAAAGGAATTTTATCCATATAAATTTTGAAGCCAAATTACGACGGTCGGCTCCCGGTCTATTGCCTAGTCTTACAATTTCGCGATTTACTTTACGTAATGCTAAACAGATTAACATGGCGTGAGCTGTAACCGACAACATTCGCTTACCTACAATCCTTCATCCTACTGAGAGCAAAACTCGATTATGTGCCGTGAATTTACATACTCCGCGATTTCGTTATGATTTGCTTATTATCCGACTACTACACGTGTTGCAATCGAATTGATTTTTTTTTAGATTAATTGTAAGAGTATTTTTAATAACATACATCACGCCTGTGTGCTCAAAATTAGTTAAACATAGATGGACGAAGTATAGTGACAAATTACTAGCCTGCCGCATAAAGGTAAGCGTCCACATGTCGGTATTGTACGCAACGGACGCATCGCATCAAACTGATAAATTTTTCACAGTGCGTCCACTGTATCGGCAGCGTACGGATTACCGACGGTGAGTACTAGCAGACGGATTGACGATGCCAGTCCATTCAAATTTTCGTAGTGAGCGCACGGGTGGACTCTGTGAGAATGGACGAAAACAGAGCGATGAAGAACAATTTGGCGTTGTGGCTTGTTTGTTGGCAAATGAGGAAGAATTGAAAAAAGCTAAAAAAAGGAAACAGTATTTGGATGTTAGCGCACAGGGTGCGTCCACTGATCGGCATTCCGTATGACGTCATCGGCACGCATCGCAAAAGTTGCCTCTCGGAGCAACGGTGTCGGTATTGCCAATGTTGCGATGCGTGCGATGCGGACAGGTGGACGCACTTATATGAGTTTCTATAAAAAGAATATTACGCAATGCAATATCACATTTAACCATCTGGTCACCCTGAAATTGCTAAACGTGGCAGTGGATTTTTGAATTCATGTGCTCTGCCTACCCCTCTTGGGAATAGAGGCGTGAGAATATGTATGTATGTATGTATGTATGTAGAATATTACGATCCGTTGCGTGCGATATGTCCGATGCGTACGATACCGACAAGTGGACGCTTAGCTTAAAGCACACCAAAAGCTATTTCCTTAATTGCCTCTTACAATATCCGCGAAAGAAGAAAAGGGGTGTTATTGTAAACCCTATTTATGTTGTAGTTTTTAATGATCCTGTCAATTTTAAATTGTTAAATTGCTAATCAGTAAATAGTCGTTTTCGCTTTTTTTTAAATGATGTCTTATTACTATTTTAACAATCTATATCTAACTTAAACCTTTAAAATATACTTAAAAGTGGCCTGTGGCACGAATAGTCACGATTTATTTATGTAACGTTTTGTCTGTCACACCCTATTTGGATATAGAAGTAATTGTATGTATGTAGGTAGATACATTAGGTATTTCAAGCGACCTTACCCGTCAGATAGTGAAACTTGGAACTTTTAAAAAGCTTGCAAAAAGAAAATAGTAAGTTTATTTTTGCGGTTTCTGTATTCAGACTATTAACAAGTTACGTCAAATAAAATCGAGCTCGTCGAAAAGAAAGCTTAACTGCCTTGAAAAGAAATACTACCAGGATGAAGACACAAAAAAGACATTTGCCGCACGCCATTCTCCTTGTTATACCGGTTTTAAATAACTTATGCCACATCGATCCGGTACGCAGGTCAGGGTGCTATTTCTGTACCTATAAGAATACTTGGGACGTGATAGGTACTTGGTATTGATACTTGGACTTCGAGTATTTTTTAGTCTGAGTATTTTTTTTCGACCATGCATTGAGTCAGAATTAGATAAAGTTTGAACTCAAGAGTGAGTATCATTGATACATCACAATCTTAAAGCAAGTATATTATGCTCATTTTCATTCTCTCATGTCCTATGGCACTATTTTATGGGGAAACTCAACAGACTCTAATAGAGTACTGCTGTTGCAAAAGCGTGCCATACGCATATTAGCTGGAGTCGAGCCTAGGCATTCTTGTAGAGAACTTTTCGTGACGCACAAAATAATGACTCACTACTCACTATACCTATTTGAGATATTGATGTTTGTGAGAACAAATTTATCTATGTTTTCTCGAGTAAATGTAGTAGGCAAGCAGGTCCGTCGCACAGGACAGCTGTGCACAGTTCCCCGTCGGATGGCGCTCTCAGCAAAGAACCCGCGGGTCATAGGCCCCACGCTTTATGAGTGTCTCCCTACTGAGCTGAAAAACGAACCGTCCGATGGTGCATTTCGACGCAAACTGAGAAACCTTTTGTTGGATAAGCCAATATATTCTGTTCGTGAGTTCGCAGAAACTCAGTTTTAGTTTTTAGTTTTTATTGACATGATATTTTTCAGTTATTATTATTATTATTAAATTATTGTATATTATAAATTGGACGATCCCAAAATGGTGAAATTTTATAATTGTTTTTCGTTGTTTAATTTAATTTAATTTCGACATATTTACTATACTTAATTTTGACATATTTATTATTGTGACATTTATTTTTATTTTTTATTGCTTTAAACACTTGACGTATTCAATTTAAAATCACTTAACATTTGACATTTTATTGTGTATTGTTAATGATGTATTTTATATTGAATTAATAAATAAATCTAATCTAATCTAATCTATGTAAAATGGATTATTGCACGTTTCAAATTTAAAGTTGGATAAAAGAGACAAGTTGTCAGCCTTTCGCCTTAAAACTTATCTAACTATTACTACCTACTAAACTATTTTCATAGATGACAAAGTTTTTAAACGTTTGACGGAACACAATTTTGACAGCTTTCAGGTGACTAGGAGCCTAGAAAACTTTGGAAACCACTACTCTTGCAAACATTTCGAGTTGTGCTTAATTAATTTTTATTTGTATCTGAGTGAGAGGCGACAAGTCTAACCGCTGGGCTACCATGGCTTACAGACGTGAGTTATCCGTTCTTAATTATTTTCTAAGCAGTATATAACTACATCTCTGTGAAAACTAGTATTTCACCGCGTATTTCTACTTTCAAATACGGCTCTCGGCAGGCCAAGTGCGCGATTATGTATTTATACGACGATCCTTTTTAGTACAGTTGCTATGGCGGCGCGTATAATTTAATTTCGTATCCAAAAGGTTAGCTAAGCCAGTATGGTTATTTACCCAACTAGGGTTGAAAGAGGCTCGTGAATTTTTAATTTTTTGACGCTCATGTAGGTACAAAAGATTCTAAATTAGTAGTAGATTCAGGCGATACTTTGCGAGGGACTTCGTTAATAAACTACTTTTATAAGAACAGCTCTGTTTATCCGCTACTTTAAAGTTGCTTAGTAGGTATATGTAAATATATACAACTTACATAATATTTTGGGTGAATTTAATTGTGGGCGATGGGATAGCAACCTGTCACTGCATTTTCACGTTTAACCTGTCGTCTGTGTTTGATAAGATCCTAAATCGCAAAAATACCAAAAAGTCGTATGATACTGATCCTTATCATACTCATACGACGGGTACTTTTGGGATCCTTATAAAACACAGACGACAGGTTAACCAGCTGTTTACCCTGAAATGGCTAAACGTGGCACTGGATTTTTGAATTCATGTGCTCTGCCTATCCCTCTTGGGAGTATTCCCATGAGATGGCGTGAGAATTTGTATGTACCTATGTATGTATGTACAGTCAGCGTCTGATACATGTACACTTTAGTACCTTTTCTAATTAACCTCATATTTGAACTCTGGCATGAAATTGTCACTGCGATCACAGTGACAAAGTACCAAAGTGTAACCATGTATCAGACGTTAGGTTTAAACATAGATTTAAGAATCAAAATACAGTGACAGTATTATATTTTAGACGACAGTCTATTAACCTGTCACTATTATACCTGTCAACTTAAAAGCTAAAAATATGCTTAGAAATAGCTATGCAATGAGAACAATACTAACGGTTTTGTCTATTTATTGTTTTGTGTGCTCTGCCTACCCTATTTGGGAATACAGGCGTGATGTATGCATGTATGTATTCAAAGGGTATTGACCTCACAGAAGCGATTCAGTCTGTCAACCTTTTGTCAGTAACACCGTTACTAATCAAAGGAGAAACTGCAGGGACGTCGCTCAAAATGGGGTCAGCTAAAATGAAAGTGAACTACAAAAGGGGAAAGAACTGGAAATTGTGAAAGCTTTACGAGGAAATAAGAGCTGGATTTGTAAAGGTATAATGATGCAATAGTTAGTTTACAAAGGATGTCGTTAGGGAATCTGAAGGTGATGAGAAATGACGGATTATTTTGTAACCGACTCAAAAAAGGAGGACTAGTGGATTCGAACTATTTTTTGTATGTATTTTACTCGATATCCCCGAAAACCGTGAATCGTTTTGTTTTTAATCAAAAAAGTATAACTCTGAGTTGGTCCCGTTGACACTAAGTCGGGATCTGATAGTGGGATCTTGGAGAAATCGAGGGAACTCTTCAAATGTTATAGGGACATGTACGGCGCTTTCGGTAATTTATTGATAAAGTCAAGAATTTACATTCAGTAAATAGAATTCTTTCAAGATGTTGCTAATTTGAAGTCGGTTTTTTTGTTTAAAATTATAAAGACAGTTGGCAATAAACTTGGCCAGATTTTAAGTGATGGGGGTAAGTTCGTGCCAAGTTTTTTGCCAAGCACTAAACCTTGACGTTAATATCACACCTGTATTTCACAAGGTGGACACAAAACTTACGAAACGTCGTAAATACGCATGATTATTATTCGTGTCTTAGCTATTTTTTACCGCAATTTTCTCACCATTTTCTTAATTGATTTCGTAAGAGGTGATTAAGGAAATAGGCTTAGATATGCTTAGATTGGATTTAGGCCACAACTTTAAACCTTTGCATGAAATCTTGGAAATAATTTTAACATGAGACTACACTGTTGCGACTCACTCGTTTTAAAATAATACATATAAAATTATATATCTTTACTGTATAGTTCGACATTTTTCAGACCGGTTCATCGTCCTTCTTTATTTTATTATGCTTAGATATGCATTTAAATCGACTTATTTTCGTTTAACTAAATGTAAAACATTCGTTTGAGCCAAATTGTAGTTAGTAAAATATTTTTCTGTAAAAATTCTGTCAAGATTTTAAAAAGTTACCCTTAAGATTTTTAGGAGAATCAGTGTTCTAAATGGTAATGGAATTGTCTGGGTGATAGTTTTCAGTATTTTAATAAAATATAGATTATGATTATTTTATTAATATGATTATCACACAGGATGCATTCTCATCGCATACATAAATCACGACTGTAGGCAGAGCAAACGTTACTTATTTAGTCAAATCAAAGAAGTTTCATAATCAATTTTTTCACGATTCGCTACCTATGTTTGTAACTTGG
>BHDV01003189.1:24017-65395 GCA_005406045.1 Adoxophyes honmai | reverse complement strand
ATCGTAGCGAGTGGAACAAAGTGGTCTCTGCCTACCCCTGTGGGAAAGAGGCGTGACGGTATGTATGTATGTATGTATGTATTATCCTTTTCTCCATATCCTAGCCACGATTCATATTTAAACACAAATACCATCGCTTCATTTAGTTTTATCTATGCCAAAGCTAGAATCCTCGGTCAACGTTTGTTATCTACAGTTCTCCTAAAATCCGTCCAACCACAATAAAAATAAAAGCGAACGTCCGCTCGTCAGAATAATTTGGTCATAAAATTTGTGTATCATTTAGCTAAAAGTCCATCTAGTGACTGGTTGAAATATGACGGTGCTGTGACATCAGGTAATTCCATACAATGGCGTCATATTTTCATTGGATGGGGATGGTGAAAGGAAAAGCTAATTATTTTATGGACTTGTGAATGTCTGCTTTTATGATTATTTAAGGAGATTCCTTTACATACATGCATAGCATACATACAAAAAGTAAGTAAGTAAGACAAAACGTGGCCACTTCTTGCATGTTTCTTTAGGTTTTGAGTTGGCAGGTATAATAGAGGCTGGTTGCTAGCCTGTCGCCTAAAATGCACCTAAACCTATTTCCTTAGTCGCCTCCTACGACATCCACGGATGAAATGAAGATATGTTATTCTAAACCCGACATCACTAGAAAAATATACTCTTGGCCATATTTTTCCTGAAATAAAGTTATCTCCATCCAAATTTTTGTGAAGTTTAGTTCAATGGCTACAAACATCTACACTAATATTATAAAGAGGAAAACTTTGTTTGTTTGTTTGTTTGGTTGTAATGAATAGGCTCAGTAACTACTGGACCGTTTTTAAAAATTCTTGCTCCATTCGAAAGCCACATTATCCACGAGTAACAGAGGCTAAATTTTATTTTGAAAAAAGGGGATTCCGTAAAATATTTGGGTTTAGATATCTACACTAATATTATAAAGAGGAAAACTTTGTTTGTTTGTTTGTTTGGTTGTAGGCAAAATTTTATTTTGAAAAAAAAGGATTCTGTTAAATATTTGGGTTTAGATATCTACATCTACACTAATATTATGAAGAGGAAAACTTTGTTTGTTTTTAATGAATAGGCTCAGAAACCTACGACCCCAAAATCCGAAATTTACGCAAACGAAGTCGCGGGCGGAAAGCTAGTGTATAATAATGTTATATTCCCGTCGTTTTATGTCAGTTTTAGAATTTTCTGTCAGTTTTTAGGTCGCATGCAACATTACAAATGAAATTTCATAAAAACATCTCAAAATCCTTTAACACTGTTTGATATTAAACTTATGTAACAATTTACATTTTCTGCCTCAAAATTTGATACATCGTTGGCGTTTTAATCACGATAATTACTCCCGGGATTTACCCTTTCCAAAACTGATGTGTTGTCGAATAATTAATTAATATCTGCCTTGAAATATATCAGTTCTCCACTCTTAGTTTCGTTATCGAATTCAAATAATTAAACTATTAAAAGAAAGTCCGTCGAAGCAATCTTTTTCATAGGTTCCCAAAATAAGCAGAAGCTACAATCCGTACCAATATATAAATGTGAAAGTGTGTTTGTTTGTTTGTTTGTTTGTTTGTCCGTCTTTCACGGCTAAACGGAGCGATGGATTGACGTGATTTTTTAGGTAGAGATAGTTTAGGGCACCGAGAGTGACATAGGCTACTTTTTATCCCGGAAAAAATTGATGTTCCCGGGGGAAAACAAAAATATAGTTTGCTTGATAGATCGATATCGATCGATGATAGATCGATATCAATCGATAACCGATCGATAGATGATAGATCGATGGCGCTGTGTCGTTTGAAACGAGCAGTTTTCTTATAGTTGTGCTTTATACCGCAATATAACCGAGTTCCACGCGGGCGGAGCCGCGGGCGGAAAGCTAGTTAGTAATAAAATACGGCTGTAACTATACCGCCACCTAGCGATGTTTTTTGGAGATTGATAGTTTTAAAGAAGTCGTGGTATCCCAGAAATTCTGTCGCTTCTCACGCAGAGAGTCGTGGGTTCAAATTCCAGGCACCTCTGAATTTTCCGGAATGTTTGAGCAATTGAATTTGATATTTACCACATGATACTCACTAAAGAATAACGTAGTGAGGAAACCTGAAGTTCCCAATCCAAACTGGGCCTGCATGGGAAATAGCCCAAATCGTCTCTTGCTGAGAGAAGGCCTATCTCCAGCTGCAGCAGTGGAACATAGGCTGTTTTCATGTTTGACAACTGGACAACATGTTTGACAAGTATCTGACAATGGCCACAGACTCTTCACACTCCCATCTGCGTCTCATTACCATCAATTTTCGTCAAAACTCGATAAAACGCAGATAAGTGGGCGACGATCGGCATTCCGTCGTTACGGTTAGTCATTCCGTCATTTTATATTTTCGCGGCAGGTAATGACGGCGTAACGATGACGAATCGCGCTCGAATGCCATTCAGCGCTACATTTGCAGAGTCATCGGAGATAAGCGAATGAAATGACTGAGGGCCAAGGGAAAAGATGACGCGGGTTTTCTTTCCTTAGTTAGCGGATACGTTGTTGTTCTTTATGCGGTGGCGTGAAATGTGCACTCAGCTATAGCCGCCACAGCCACAAAATATGAAGAAAGTCCACAACCGAGTAGGTTTGACCGAATAAAAACAAAATAAAAAAAAGAATGAGGAACTACTTAATAAAATAACTACAATAAGTAATAACTACATCTAAAACTATTCTTAAATAAAATACTATTGGCCGTTGCTGCTTGTTGTGCCGAGAAGGCTGGGAGCGATACCTCACTGGACAGCAAGACTAATCCGCTGTCCAAAATAGTTGCCAGCCCGCTGGGCACCGGAAGCATCTATAAAGCACACGGATAGATCTTAGTTAGCGATTTCACGCGCGCCTGGGCCCCAAGAACCAGCGTTGCTGCACCTTACTGATCCAGCAACTCATGTTGAGCGAAGGCCCAGTTTTTGGTTCTCGTGTGTTACCAATTCGTCTGTAATAGTTGTAAGATGATTATTTTTTGTTACTTTTGTATGGTGATGGTTTGGGGACCTAAAAATAAACATTTTTCTATCCTTCTTTTTTTCAAGAATAAAGGTTTCATCGAATGGCGCAAGTAGGTAAATCTTGTAACTTGTACCACAAGCTGAAAAGAAACAGCGTAGCAACGATGAATGCAGAACCGATAGAAATGGATGTAATTGCGAGCCCCATTGTGAAGAAGTTTCATGGTAGTCATTTTTCTCGAACAAGGTTTTTTTATACATTTACGCCAAACGTGAAAGGAACTTTTTATCGTATTTTTCAGACTTAAAAAAACGGAGTCGAGGGATTTTATTCTGGTGATGCGCTTTTATTTTTGCTGATCTTCGGTTTTTTCATTTCAAACATTGTTATTAAAATCTATACCTACTAATAACCAATAACCATAGACGCGGAAGTTTGTATATTCGTTGCTTCTGTACGTCCAAACGGAAGACTAATTAAGGCGAGCTTCTACTAGCCCACCGCGCTGATTTATACCCCCGCGCCCCTCCCGCGCAAAACCTACGAACGCCGCGCGTATCGTGAACTTTGTAACAGAGGTCACGAGTGCAGCCACAGTCGAATAATAAACAGTACTGTGGCGATCGAAATCACGCTGTCATTTAAATGTTTAGTTGCAATTATTAAATGTTTGCTTTTATTACACAAACTGCATGTGAGATTTATCAATAAATTTAATGAGCGTATATAAGCGGTCATTGGTTTAGAATCTTAACCAATGGCCGCTTTTATCTTAACTTAAGATACCTGCCATCTTCATAGATCTTATAACCTGTAGCGCGATTCTCTGAGCCGAGCTATTTTATTAACTTTGTTGGTGATTTATTTTCGCTTTTGGAATGTGATGTGTGACTTTAAATTTCACGTATGAAATAAAAAAAAAAACATTTGTAGGAACAGCTTATACAAGGTGGAAAGTTTCAATGGGCCTTGAAGGGGAACTTCTCTAAATCCTTTAGTTAGCTCATTTTACTGAAAGGAAACATTCTTTTATTTTTAATAAACAATAAAACTTTATTACACGAATCGGTAGGACTATATTGTAAAGGATAAAATTTGTTTAAAAAACACTTGGTCTTACACTTAGATAAGTACGTGATATCCATCAAATTGAATATTTATTACATGTTTTCTTAACAACCCAGTACTGCAGCGCTATTGTCTAACGAACCAAAAAACTAAATTCAAAAATCGCTTCAAAATTGATACATTTCAATGGTGCGTTAGACAATAGCTCTGCAGTACTAGTACTACGCATTGTTAATAAAAACATGTAATAAATATTCAATTTCATGGATATCACGTACTTATCTAATGCTAGGTTTACACGGGCTTAGTACTTGTTATTAGTGTAGGTGGTTAGGGACTTACATGCGCAGTGACAAGTGGCAAGTAGCCGTGGTCTACACAGTGGTGTTAGAGAATAGTATTAGTAACAAAACACTTCGGCAGCTTTGACTAGGTAATCTACTAATCACTAATCAAATTGCACTTGTCATTAAATGTTTACACCACTCGACAAGTGACAAGTATTAGTAGATTTTTACCTGGGGTGGGTGCTTGTCGCTTAGTTATTTGGGCTTCTAATCACTTGCACTTGCAGTTGCACTAATACTAAGCACTTATACAACATGCTTACACACCTGTGACAAGTGTAAGTGGCAAGTACTAAGCATTAGCTACTAACCCCGTGTAAACCCGGCATAAGCGTAAGCCCAAATGTTTCTTAAACAAATTTTATCCTGTACAATAGTCCTACCGATTCGTGTAATAAACAAGCGAAGTTTTTTTAGGTGGTTCGATTCCCGGTTGAGACAAGCAAAATTTTAAAAATCTTGTAATGCATTTTTGTTTATTTCTAAAAATAAAAGAATGTTACCTTTCAGTTAAATGAGCTAACTAAAGGAATTAAAGTAGTTCCCCTCCAGGCACAGAAAAGATAATAGTACCTACAAGTTTTTTTGCTTACATAATTATTACCCGTGTGGTGCCGGGTTAGAATAGCACCTCCCCCTTTCTTCCCGTGGGTGTCGTAAGAGTCGACTCTGGGAAAGGGTCGGTGTATTGTGGGCGATGGGCTAGCAACCTGTCACCACAATATCACGTTTGACCATCTGATTATCCTGAATTTGCTAAACGTGGCACTGGATTTTTGAATTCATGTGCTCTGCCTACCCCTCCTGGGAATACAGGCGTGAGAATATGTATGTATGTATATGTATAATTATTATTAACAAACGGAAAACGGACCGCACGCTAGCAGCCGACATTGAGCTGTCTGGCGCCGCGCGGAGGTCGACATTATTCCACACCTTCTCAGATGGTCCAAAAAAAAGGGTTGTCAAATCAATACTTTAATTAAATACCTACCTATTATAACTAGCCGCGTTGTGTCAGGATAGAATAACACCTGTCTATTACTTTCGTGGATGTCATAAGAGGCGACTAAGGAAATAGGTTTAGGTATGTTTTAGGCGACAGGCTAGCAACCTGTCACTATTCTACCTCTTCCATCTTTACAAACCTAAAACTATGCTAGAAGTGACTGCGAAAGCTTGATATAAACGTAATCATAGTTTTGTCTGTACTACTTTTCGTGTGCTCTGCCTACCCAATTTGGGAACACAGGCGTGATTGTATGTATGTATGTATGTAACTATCTCATACAGAGAGGAGGCCTGTGCCCTGCAGTGGGACGTACATCCGGATGATGATGATGATGATGATGACGTAACTAACAACAGTTGTTTGTAATATTTAAGCCAAAGATACATTAGGTGACATTTATTCTATGACGCTTTTATTCACAGTAAACTTTTGTCATACTGATATTTATTTAGTATGTGGCATCCTGTCACTTATCACTCATCAAGTACCTGACCCACAGCTGCAATGAAAGTTAGGATGAAAAATATAAGTTTAAGTACGTATCGTTTCATGCGCATTGATTTCTTACTTATTTTGTCTTTTTTTATTAGTCATTTTCAAATATTTCACCTTCGTACGAACGCAAAACGGGCGGAGAAAATTTGACACAGGTCCGACCTCGACAAGCGCCTGACGGCGACTGGCGGGGTAGCGGGCGACGCGGCGGGTTGTCAATACGTTGGGCACGCGGTCAAGTTTTAGGATAAATATGAATTTAAAAATAAACAACATCGATTGAAAACTATAATTTAGCAGGTTCTCTGTAGTACTTAAAGATAAATATTTCCGTATAAAAATTATGTAGAAATTAAAAAGAATTAAAACCAAATAATGGGTTTTAGTTTTCATTTTTGTCTGTGTTCGAGAATTTATATGATCGAGGAAAGTACATCCTATCGTGTAACCAATTAGCACGTTCCTTAGGCAATATCTTTACGTATAACATATATTTTTTTTAAGACTGTCATTTAACAGGAAATATGTAAACCATTAGATCTTGCAACCTTCAATTCCGTCTCCCTTTGGAATACCTCGCCTTAAGTGTGCTGAATTAACACAGGCTACTATTTATAACGACAAATGCATACATTCTGTAGGTTTATAATTCACCAATTCTACGCAGTCGGTGTTGAGGGCATTGACAGTATTATAATTTAGGTGACAAGCTAGCAACCTGTCACTATTATACACGCCAACTTAAAACCATAAACATGTGCTATGAGTGGCCACAAAACAAGATAGTCATGGTGTTGACTATAATTTAGCCGTTCGAGTGTTATGTCGGACATACAGGCAGGATGTATGTATGTAAAAATAGACCAAAGATCTCCACCTTGACCTTCTCAAAAAACCACAACAAAGACCCACCTCTAACCACATCGCAGAGCAACAATGTCGCACTAACCCATTCAATTATTTTACCACTCATTCACTTTCCGCCAATCACACGTAACTAAAGCACCAAAGTACTGCCTCTATTATGGCGCGATTACGCGGCGCCTTTGACACATTATTAATTTGCTCTGCGATATTAATTACCTTCGTAACGTTTGATTAATTAGAATCGGGAATATAGAAGCTCCGACGATTGCCGTAGATTTCACACGTTTTGTGATGTTTTTATTAGTAACTAGCTTTCCGCCCGCGGCTTCGCCCGCGTGAAATTCGGTTATATTGAGGTATGAAACGAACATTCCCTCGGGAACATCAATTTTTTCGGGGATAAAAAGTACCTACCCTATTATTTAATCCGGACTTCTATCTTTACGTCTGCAAAATTTCAAAGCAATCGGTTCAGTAGTTACGGCGTGAAAGCAGAACAAACAAACAAACAAACTCACTTTCCAATTTATAATATTAGTAAGGATAGTAAGGATTAGTTATCACGCTGTATCACGTGATGTATGGATACTTACATGTCTGCGTGGACCTGTGGGCAGAGTACGGAAAATTTAAAATAGACAAAACCAAAGTAGCAAATATTAAACCAAATATTAAACCAAATAGATGACTCAAGTGTATGTACCTAGGTACTTCGCGTGCCAAAAGGGAGCCAAAAGGTCTTCCATTGACGCCATTTCATGTAGTCTTGTACTATTTAGATTAGGTTTAGCTTGCTAGAGACAGGACAACTTGAATAAGGCGGCATCACCTTTGAATCGGTTTCACTCGGGCTGTCAATTCCCATCACTAAAGCGCTCATGTGGTGTTACAGAAGGTAGAGAAAAAGTGACACGCTTGGTTTTCATACAAATAGGTACAGGAACTTGCGGTATCTATTTCGATATAAGTCTGTGGCTTATACCCTAAAATCGTTACAATTTCCATACGGACAATGTTCCCCAGGTCCCTTTATGACAACAAAATAACGGTATTCAGGTAAATGTACGTATAACTGATCACCGCCCGTCCCACTTCACCGTACTGTCAGTCGCACGCGCTTTTTGTTCGTCGGGTAAATGTGGTACATTGTTGACGCCCCGGCAATGTTGGGATGCTACCTTCAATGATTGTTTTAAGTTGATGTGTTCGCATTTTGTTTTGAAGGATGTGAGGTTTCGGATTGCGTGATTAGTGACACTGAAAACAATCAGCTCTTTATTCGAATAACTTTTGTCTTAGTTTTAGAGAAAGTCAACGTCACAACGTTTTATTTCACTAAGTCCTTATTGATCCTGTACCAAGTTTTTTTTATTCTAAATACTTTAACAAACAACAAACAAACGAACAAAGTGTGTTTACTAAAAAGGAACAAAGATAATAAAAGAGTAGATGCCCTGTTTAAAGTACTATAAATGCTAGCTAAGAAAATATTATGACTACAACATACAAAAATATGCGCTGTGTTTATTCAATACACAGAGAAATATCTCTGCTTTGCTAAGTAAACTGAATAGCAGAATAATTCGTTGAAATTTAAAAACATCATACTGTAGTTTCACTAACCAGTTCTTTTAGGGTTCCGTGGACAAAAAAAAGAAATATCACGTTCCGTGACCATATCGAAGACGTTTTAGAAACAGGTCAGGTTATAGTTTTAAACAAAAAAAAACCGACTTTAAATTTGGGCTATACTGAAAGCATTTGTCTAATAATGAGGGTGACCTTCCATCACCAGCAGGCCTCACTAATTACTGAAATTATAATTTCCAGTCTGCAGGTGCATTCAGTATTGAAAGAATTATCCTTTAACTCCTAAGCATTAAGGAGTTGACCTTCCATCATCAGCTCAGTCATATTTTTTTTACTGCCAGACGTAAATACTGGTGTAGCTTTGAAAAATGTACTAAAAACATTACCTGTGCCAATAAAATTTGAGGGTTGCCCTCGATTTCCCTCATATTCCATCACCAGATCAAGATATGCTGGCAATGAGACCACCTGGAAACTATACCTTTTCAAACAAAAAACAAATTTTCCAAATCGGTCCAGGCGTCTTCGAGTAATCAGCGAACGCACATAAAAAAAAATAATGATGATAAAAAAAATAATAATAATAAAAAAATATCCCGACGAATTGAGAACCTCCTCCTTTTTTTGAAGTCGGTTAAAAAGTACCCGAAACAGACGACCACGTATAAAGAGATTAATTAATGTTGATAAAGCAAAAGAAGTATGTTAGGATCGTAGCAAGTGGAACAAAGTGGTCTCTGCCTACCCCTAAGAGGCGTGACGGTACGTATGTAATAACCACAAGCTATTTGGAAAATAAAACACCAAACCCTGGATAAGAATGTTCCTAGAAACATATTCTTGTTTCTTTTTCACTGTCCTTCGCATCAGCCTAAAGAACATTACTAAAACGTCTTTCCACAATAGGCACAAGTTTTTACAGATCAGGAAATCACATCTGGTGCTATCGCAAGACAATCGCAAGAAATCCGAATTCGTAACGAGGAAATTCCTCGGAAATATTGAAACAAAGCCTGTTTCACACAGGATAAGGCGTACAGAAGGCCAGGGTTTGATTTTATGTATGTATGTATGTGAAACTTTTGTACGTGCACTTACATCAGGCCTATGCTTTCAAATGAAGCAGAGCATTTGACACGATTGAATAAAATCATGACAATGTCTTAGTTTTTAACCATTTTTACGGGTAATACAGGGTGGAAAGTTTCAATGGGCCCTGGAGGGGAACTACTCTAAATCTTTTAGTTAGCTCATTTTGCTGAAAGGAAACATTCCTTCATTTTTAGAAAGAAACAAAACTGCATTAAAAGATTTTTAAAATTTTGCTTGTCTCAACCGGGAATCGAACCAACTAAAAATTATAAAAAAAAATGCTGGTTTATTATACAAATTGGTAGGACTAATGTTTAGGATAAAATTTGTCTAATAAACATTTTGGTCTCACACTTAGATAAGTACGAGATATCCATGAAATTGAATATTTATTACATGTTTTCTTAACAATGCCTAGTACTGCAGCGCTATTGTCTAACGCACCAAAAATCAAATCGTGTTTAATTTGACAGTATAGATTTCAAAAATCGCTTCAAAATCGATACATTTCAAAGCGAACTGACACTAAAACTGTCGAATTAAGCATGATTTAGATTTGCTCGAGGGGATTTTCTTTAATTCAAGCTATAATAGCAACTATTCTACTGTGTTGTATCCACTGTGAAGACGACATGTTGGCTTGATTAATACCAGCAAAAACAGCATGAATAGACAAGCCCATCTGCTAATTCATCAGATCGATCGGCTTTAGTTTTTGTTCGTTTCCCCACTCCCTTTTATAGGGGATTTTCAGGGTGACACTTTTGGTGTTTCCTTATGGAAAGATAAGAAGACTAATTTAGCTTACAAGTTGATTTTGACCATCACGTTTTTTTGGTCATCGTGGGCTCTAAGCGGGATTCCGTGACCAAAAGAGTATGTACTTAGAAAAGAGTATGTACCCGGCCATAAAGTTTGCACATCAGTCTTCTTGGTCCATTTCGGCTTCGTAGAGCGTTGTCTTGCTCTAACTTAATACGTAATACCGAATCTCTCTTTCTAAGGACCGACGTGTTTTCTTTTTTGGTAGTTATGAAGATTTCCGTAATGAATTTGATTCTTAGGGTATTGAAAATGATCTAGGCGCTGTATCCTAAAATTCAAAATGAAACACCTATGAATGGAAACAAAACTTCTTTCTAATAATAGCAGAAGGAGGAGGGGTACACTCTGCAATTTAAGTACGCTCTGCCAGCCGGACCTGAGTTCAATGCCAGTTTTGAATCAGCGGCATCCAAAGGAATATGAACGGTCAGGTCACACCATAAATTTCAAATTCCCTTGCAAGCAGTTAACGATAGAAAGAGACAGAAAAATTGTATGCCTAATCATCCCTTTTGTTTGGGTGTGGAGCTGCTGTTACTATTACCTATTCAGCAACACCAGTCACGTCCTCATGCAACTACACTATGAAGTCGTCGACATACATTCCTTCTGACGCCAAACCAAACTCCATATTGCTTCAGCATAATCTAGACTTAGTTAAGTCTGGCACTGGGGCAGGATCGCTTCTGAAACTTGTGCTGAGCCACTCCGCTGTGCCATTATTACGAGTAAGTTAGAGCTAACTTCATTTAGCTAAGTTATGACGCTTAGCTGAATACCCTAGAACTAAGCTGATATTCACTTAAGATGCTCTAAAATGTACGTATTTGGAATTCATAACTAATTAAGCTTTCGGCGCCGTTATGTCAGATTGGATTACACCTCCTCATTTCTTCCATGGATGTTGTATGGTAATAGTACCAATGCTCGACGCCTCAACGTAGATGACACCCATCTGTCACCTGTCTTACTGTGACATAAGGTTCCAAGTGCCAAGTATTGGGTCAGTGTCGAGCACAGGGACGTTTACCTTAAGAGGCGACTAAGGAAATGGGTAGGTAACTTGTCACTGATTGTTTTTGTTTCATGCAACTTACCATCTTTTTTTTTAAATAGATTTGCATACGAAATGTGTCGCCAGATTTTATTAAGTTTCATGTGCTCTGCCTAACCCACGACAGAATAAAGGCGTCATTTTTGTGATATTCATATCACGGATATTATACACGACTGTTATGTTAGAAACGATATCTTGAATTTGGATGAAAAAACAAACTCATACATTATCAGATCACGATTGTATTCCCGAATAGGATAGGCAGAGGATGCATAATGTTACATAGTCGAAACTGTGACTGTATCATATTTTGTAGCCACAGTTGACCTAATAGACGAAAGAGGTACGAGTATAATAATGACAGGTTGCTAACCAATCGTCTGAAGCATACCTGAACCACTGTCCATAGTCGCCTTCCACAATACATACATACATACATATTCTCACGCCTGCACTCCCAAGAGGGGTAGGCAGAGCACATGAATTGAAAAATCCAGTGCCACGTTCAGCAATTTCAGGGCAACCAGACGGTCAAATGTGACATTGCAGTGACAGGTCGCCAGCCCATCGCCCACAATACACTAACCCTTTCCCAGAGTCGACTCTTACGACACCCACGAGAAGAAAGGGAGAGGTGCTATTCTAACCCGGCACCACACGGGGAACCCGGCACCACACGGGGACAATATCCATACACACATCCATATCCATATCCCACAATATCCATAGAAAAAACAAAGAAGCGTTATCCCAAACCCGAAACCACAAAGAAATCAAAATATTGACACATGTTTCCATGTAAAAAACAGTCACATTACGTATGCGATCTTCAAATGGACCCATAAACCCCCAAAATACTTGAGACCTATTTAAGGCCGTAATAGAGGTTCGAATGGGAGATAAATGGGGGCTCTCCCGCCTGACGGGTTCTCATCAAAAAGGTATCCATTAATTTGGACGTTAGTTTGACTTGAAGTGTTAATCAAAGGTTTGTAAGGCGAGGGAAATAGAAAATAGGGTTCGGAGTTAACTTTTGGGGCAGTAATGATGGCTGGTTGCGGTAACATTACATTTTCTTAAGATGTAGACATTGTAGACATAGCTAAACAAATAGAAATTATGCATTTTTTATATGGGTATTTCATAATTATACGTAATTTAAATGAAATTTATCAAACACTCGATAATATTTCATTTTATTAAGTTGATTACTTACTAAAAAAACAATTACATGTAATAACTTATTTATGAGAATGTAGTTTATGAAATATTATTTAAATTAATGAGTAATTAAAAAAAATCGATACCTCTTTCTCACGATCATTACCCATGCATTTTGTAAAGGTATATTTCGTAAGACTGAGAAAGCGTTCGCAAATTCATTTTTACTATCACCTACAATCGATACTATTTTTCAATAATATAGAATCGCGGGTATTTGACTGTATCTCCAAATGAAACGTAGAACACATGAAACGTTACATATACAAGTATGACTGTCACGCGTTTTGCGCCACTATTAGCACAGTTTTATGCTAAAAGTTAGATCAAAGAGTTTCAACAGTGTCAGGTTGCGAGCCTGTCGCCTAAAGCATTATAATATACTAGCTTCTGCCCGCGGCTTCGCACGCGTTAAATTCGGGCTAACACAGAAGAGATTTCGGAATTATTATTAGGAAGCGCCCGCCAGAATAGCCAGCAGACATTAGATTTTTTCCTACTTTCTCGACACTTATCGTCATATTTTGGAAAATTCAAACAAAATCTTTATAAATTGTAGCCTATGTGCTATTCTGATGTATAAGCTACATTACTGTAAAGTTTCATGAAAATCCATTCAGTAGTTTTTGCGTGAAGGAGTAACAAACATCCATCCATCCATCCATCCATACATCCATCCATCCATCCATACTCACAAACTTTCACGTTTATAATATTAGTAAGATTCCCTTAGTCGCCTCTTACAATATTTACTTAAGTCACGAAGTATATTGTAAACTCGACACTACATAGCGGTGGTTGAAAATATGGAAAACACAATATCTAAAATTAAGATGGCGGCGACGAGTAAAATCGATAGTCGTCGTTATTATTAGCTTCTTCCAACATAGGGCCATGTTAAAAACTTATACTTTCAATATTACACGATTTGTAATCATTTATTATAGGGCCTGAACTTAGAGAGTGCCGATAGGGACTCTCTGTTAAGGATCTGCCTGTCTGTCGGATAATTATTCACGGGAATCTATCTTTTCAAGCGTTAGGCACTACAAATTTTAACTACAAAACACGAAATGCAAAAATAAACAAACACGGACTTATTTCTTAAGAAATCTCTTAGAGTCAACCTTTGAGAGACCTGAGAGAAGCCCTATGCTCAGCAAAAAATACAGGCAGTATTTGTAGTTACAACCAAAAAACATTCCTTAGTCATTACAAACTTATTTTTGCGGCTGGTTCCTACGTTGATGTATAGGGATAGTGTCAAAGTTAAGTTTGTCATCAATCCCCAAAATTCTCGATACCATATTTTTGGTCGACAACGACTAACGTTACTCAGATTGGCACAGAACCCTATAGCGCGAGTCCTCTCATCCTCTCTTCTTAATTCTTGACAGCAGCATCTGTCCTAGAGTACCGCTTAAACGTCAAAAGACGAACTAAATCGGTTCTCCAGTTTCGCTGAACCGCAAAAACCTTTGACAAGTTGATTAAATGGATTCCGATCTTAAAAATGTTTTACAGCAAACCGTGAGGTTAAAAGAGGTTAAAAGAGGTTAAAATGTTGCTTATTCTGTGTCTAGACTAATCTGTCTGTATGAGATCCTGAAGCATACATTGCCAATTGTCTTTCATTGTTAGTATGGAAGGAATTGTCTAATTTTACATGATTATGTGGGTGTGAGTAGGAGGTGAGTAAGGAAATAAGGTTTCTTAGATATGCCTCAGGTGACAGTTCCACTACGACATTAAATAAAAACTAGATCCAAATTAGCATTGCTACTTCATAGCTTATCTATTTTCGTTTCTGAACTCTTTCGTTGAATTTCATCGTAACCCCGATTATATTATGAAACCGAAAATAATCAAGACTACTTTTTAAGAATTTTACTGTATTATTCCAATGGAAAGAGTAAATACGAGTAAAATAAGACACGGAAAACAAACTACGCAAAATGAATTATCAGTACACATTTTTATTGAATTTCGTATATTACGATATAAATTACTCATTCGAGGAAAAAATCACCGAACAAATAGCGAAATGAAATTTATATCCCGAAGGAAGAACTCGTGTTTGCAGAAGAAACGTTTTGTGGTAAATATCAAGTGTTTATTCAAACAGACTTTGTCTTTTTAAGGACACGGTATTTTTATGTCTCTGCTTCTGATTTGTTGGAATTCAGATGTGTGAGACGACAGTTGGTAAAACATTCAACAGGGTCTTGTCACTTTTACTTTGTTGATAGTCCTATAAAAATACACACGCGTATTTATCACGAAATTGTACAATAGTAGCGTAGATAACTGAGATCATATCCAAGAACTACCGACAAATCTGCAATTCTTTTTCAGAACATTATCCAGTTATACTTGTTATTATGTCAGTAATACTTGTGAACATACATAAATATACTACAACGACGCCTGCATTCCCAGATAGGGTAGGTAGAGCACAGTCGCCTAAAGCTCACCTTTAGGGCGTTACCATCCGATCGATTGATCGTCGATCGAATAGACGTCGATAGAATGGAATAGACGTCGTCGATCGATATTTTCTACCAGATCAATCGATCAATCGTCAATCGACGGCATAGATCGATGGTAGAATGAAAAATAGTAGAATGGGTAATAGTAGAGCCGGGGTTAATCACTCAGGGTCGACCGCTGTCATCGACCGGTATCAATTAAAACTACCAGACCTGTCGATCAACTAGGATCGACGCTGACCAATGCCGACCATCGACAATGAATAGATTGGTCTGTACGTCTAGTGTGTTCATTTCGATGGTGCAGTCGTTAACGAATTCGTTTGCGAGTTGTCGCGGAATGTATGGAGACTTGTCGACCGTGGCAGTTGTGCAAACGTTCCGCTGGCGGCGCTGTCTCGCTTTCCATACAATTTTGCGATAACTCGCAAACGAATTCGTTAACGACTGCACCATCAAAATGAACACACTAGACGTACTGGTAACAACCTTATACGACAATTTAGAATTCCATAACCTGCCTACCCCTTTATAATACAAGCGTGATGTACCATGGCGAACCGGGATTGTTGAGCCACTTGCCACTCTTCGCAATTTAGACGTGTAATCAATGACCGATGTGACCGAGTAAATGTTAGCTATTGGATTAGTATTACATGAACAAGTAACAAACATTGGTAAGTGGCTTAACACTCCCGGTTCATGACTGTACATGTCTGCTTAAACATTTCATTACACAATTCCCTAGCACTTCACACTGATTGAACTAATAACAATAAACTTCAATGCAGAAACGATCTTATCACCAATGTAGGCTAACCTCACCGAAAATTCACCGATATTATTATTATAGACCATAAACAACCGCGGACGTATAAAACAGCAATCAAATAGCTATTGGAGGGCAGTTGGGCCAAATGACTAGTCATTGACTGACGGGCAGCGGTTGGTTGGTTGAACAAATTACTCCGCGGGTTTGGGGGACACTGGGAGCAACACTTTTGACAGTCGAACCTTCTTTAGGTGCCGTGTACACGTTTGTGCGTTCAAATGCTTGCAAATCTTTAGCAGCGGCGCTTGGTTCAACACGAAAACGCGTGTGCAGGGTGGTCGGAAATCGGCTGTAAATATTATAACCAGTGGTCGCGTTTACGCGTCTAAAAACCCAATGAAAAATAAATGAAATCTGAAAATATTCCCCAGTCTATTAAGCCAAAGATACATTAGGCGACATTTGTCGTGCGACATGTCGAGCGATGTAGCGCGACGTCGCTGGACATCGCTCGACATGTCGCGCAACTTATATCCGCGTATAATACACGTGTTGCGCGACATGTCGAGCGATGTCTGGCGATGTCGCGCTACATCGCTCGACAAATGTTGCCTAATGTATCTTTGGCTTTATAATGCGGTTCTAGAACATTTGCTACAATTAAATTAAACTCTTTGCGTCGCTTCACTCCCTCAAGCGCTTACAGAATTTTCTGCCACTCGAAACCAAAACCACGCTTGCTCAATCAGAGCGTCTAGTGTAATGAAAACGATAAGGAATTCGATAACGTGTCGACCACGGCAGTTATGCAAACGTTCCGCTGGCGGCATTGTCTCAGTTTCCAAATAATGCCGCGTTAATTTGCAAACGAAATAGTTATCAATTCCATCATCGTTTTGAATATACTAGACGCCTTGTTTTGCTGCCCTTCCTCGACTATAATGATATCGCGTTTTTGGATCTCGCTGAGGACATCAAAGAGTGTCATACTTAGCGCAACAACCACCTGGTTAAAATTCTAGAATATGTTATAAAAGTTCATTCATGACGTTACTGTTTTTGTTGCAGGTATATTTATCAGCATAATCTTCAACAACAGACACAAAGTGGTCACGTATGTATTATTAAAAAGGTTGTGGATGATTTGCTTCTGTAATATTGTGTTGAAAATAAAAACTTATTGGTTTTTACTTACAATGTCTCACGTGCCACTAAATTGATGGAAAATGTGTTAAAATACATGCATACGTAAAACGCCTGTGTTCCTTAATGTAGAAGGCAGAGGTTTTAGGTTGGTGGGTAGACATAACAGAGACAGGTCGGTAACCTGTCGCCTAAAATATTTCCTTCGTATTTGCTCCGTGTGGTGCCGGGTTAAAATAGCACTTCCCCCTTTCTTCCCGTGGCACAGTGTTTTTTTGGAGCTCATTTTGGGACAGCCTCATTTTATTGTATAATCAAATGCTACAATATATCACGAATATAAGACAAAAACTCCCAAAGTGCTCTGTGGCATAGTTTTTGAGAAAATTAGTTTCAAAGTTGAAGTCCCGGATTTATGAAGAAACGGAAAAACAATTATAAAAAAAAACTACAAACTTCTGACCCACTTTTGCAACGTGACTCGAGAGGGCTAATATAAAGCTACATTTTGGAATATTAGTTGGTGCGCTAGAGCTTGTCAGTTCCAAGTTAATCGCATTTTCATGATAATAGTTTTCTTTTTTTTCTGGCTAAGGTCTTCACTATTAGCGGCTGCTTTTTATTTTAAACTGTAGCCATACGTAGAGACTACAAACACAAAAAAAATCAGCTGCTAAAACCGCGGAACTTCGGAGAAATCGTTACTTGAAAAAAATCTCGGATTCCGGGATTGTGGTAAAACATTGTCAATAATTTTTAGTGTTCGTTTTGGTCATTAGGATGATAATGCGGGAAGTTAATAACTGTTAAAATCAATTTGAGAGACCATTTTTTTTTTCGTCATCTACCATGTAAATGGATCGTTTTCGTTATTGGAATTGTTGTGAATTCACTTTCGGCAGTTATAGTGCTCTCAAATGCAACATCCTCATCGTCATCATCATCATCGTTGTTATTAAATTCAAACGGTTCTAACATTTCAATGACCGGAGGGGGCAGAGATATCTTTTTCGGGCTATTTTGACGTCTAGTTAGCCTTGTACTGGATAAGGCTGGATCGGATGACTCAAGCGCTCTTTGGAATAAATCATTAAAAGTGTGCTGTCTACTGTCTTTCTGGCAATGGTGTTCGCGATCGTATTGCCAAAATGTTTCGAGACTCTCCACCCTGTTCGGACAGCAATCCTACTGGCAGTAGGATTGCTGTCCGAACCGTTGCTGTAATTTTCAATAATGTTTTCGCCGTGAATTAAAATTTTGTGAATAGTTGTGGTCTTTTACATTTTTTTAGGCAAATCATTATAAAAATTGCCGAAGGCTTCAGGTTGCACCTTACCACACGAACCCAATGCTGGTTAGTAAGACAAGGTATGTGACCGCTATTTACAATATCTAGAAGACCAATAAACTCTGTATTGTACAAAGTAAGTAAACAAACACAATTGACAAACAATTCATAGTATAGGCTGAAGCTTAGAGTTTAGTGGAATCATTAAAGCCAAAAAAATTGTTTAGGAAAAAAGGTGTACGACGAAAAAAAATATTGTCTCTCTAATTGATTTTAACAGTTATTAACTTCCCTTATTATCATCCTAATGACCAATACGAACACTAAAAATAATCGACAATGTTTTACCATAATCCCGGAATCCGAGATTTTTTTCAAGTAACGATTTCTCCGAAGTTCTGCGATTTTAGCTGCTGATTTTTTTTGTGTTTGTAGTCTCCACGTATGGCTACATTTTAAAATAAAAAGCAGCCGCTAATAGTGAAGACCTTAGCCAGAAAAAAAAGAAAACTATTTTCATGAAAATGCGATTAACTTGGAACTGACAAGCCCTAGCGCACCAACTAATATTCCAAAATGTAGCTTTATATTAGCCCTCTCGAGCCACGTTGCAAAAGTGGGTCAGAAGTTTGTAGTTTTTTTTTTATAATTGTTTTTCCGTTTCTTCATAAATCCGGGACTTCAACTTTGAAACTAATTTTCTCAAAAACTATGCCACAGAGCACTTTGGGAGTTTTTGTCTTATATTCGTGATATATTGTAGCATTTGATTATACAATAAAATGAGGCTGTCCCAAAATGAGCTCCAAAAAAACACTGTGCGTGGGTGTCGTTAGAGTCGACTCTGGGAAAGGGTTAGTGTATTGTGGGCGATGGGCTAGCAACCTGTCACCGCAATATCACGTTTGACCATCTGGTTACCCTGAATTGGCACCGGATTTTTGAATTCATGTGCTCTTCCTACCCCTCTTGGGAATACAGGCGTGAGAATATGTATGTATGTGTATTTCCTTCGTCGCCTCTAACAACATCCACAGAAGAAATGGAGACTTGTTTTTCTCAACCGACCCCACAGAGCCTTACAATGTAATAAAAATGTATTATTTTGCTCTCAGTACACCTCTTGCCGATATATCCCTTGAAGTGTGCACTTATGTAAGATAGTCGTTTGCACTAATGACGGGGTGCCGTTACGCGCTATGGGGCCATGGGAGCCAAAAGTTATTACATATACGTGGTTAACGAATAAGGCTGGCCACTGAATTGTATATAAGTAAGTATATTATATTGCGCTCGACTTGGTGGGGGCACTGCCGTGCTCCCCGATGTAAGTATATTATAACACGTTCCGTGACCAAATCGCGGACGTTTTAGAAACAGGTCTGGTCAAGAGTACCCGGAACCGACGAGCATGTAATGAAGAGACTAATGAATGTAGATGAAGCAAAAGAGGTATGTCAGAATCGTAGCGAGTGGAACAAGGTAGTCTCTGCCTACCCCTGTGGGAAAGAGGCGTGACGGTATGTATGTATGTATATTATTATATATCGCAACCCTAATGCCTCACACTACTCGCGAAGTTGAAGGAAGACGATTTAGACGATAGTGTAGAGAGGCACTACGGCTCGCCTCGTGCGACTTCCATTTGCTGTCGGTTTTTGCGGCAGTCATTTTAATAAATATTGATATAATAAGAATGAAATAGAAAAAAAATCCACAATCTTTGATTCTGATGAAAAATCCCGGGGAAATCAGGCCAATCACCTTTCACATACATTGATACTCGAATACTATAACATACATACATACAAAATATTCTCACGCCTGTATTCCCAAGAGGGGTATACAGAGCACAAATGAAATCAAAAATCCTGTGCCACGTTTAGCAATTTAGTGGTGGCATACTATACTATTTGATTGAATGTTAGTGAAGCGAAAGAAGTATGTCAAAATAGAAGCGAATGGCGCTCTGTTGTCTCTGCTTACCCCGCAGGGAATAAGGCGTGACGGTTATGTATGTGTGTATGTATGTATGTATACTATACTAGATTGTAATTTTTCGTGTGATGTCGAGTTTAGAAAAGCTCATCATCATGTCTGTATGTTGTTAGAAGTGGCTAAAGAAATAGATAAAGTATGTTTTCGGTGACAGGCTAGCAACCTGACACTATTAATACACTTTTTATTTATAATTTTTAAACCTAAAATGTGGCTACGGAACGTAACATGACTATGACTATACATGGTTTTGACAATATAAAATTTCGTGAGTTCTGCAACTCTCATCTCATTAGGTAGTATAGGTGTGAAATATAGGACTACGAGTAAAATCTAGATTTTTTTTATTATTTATACCATTTATTATTAAATAAAAGAACATTTCTACCTTCCTACCTTTATCTGTCGAGTCCTACATAAAATAGGAGCGTAGAAAAGTCCGTAACTTAATACTGCAGATGATATTACGTTTCATTACGTACCCACATCGTTAGTACAAATCCTTTTACGGAATTGAGGTTTCCTCCGAAAAAATAAGAGGATTCAAACACGAAAATGATAAGGATTCTTTAAATGTATTATTACTTGGGTATTTTTGGAATGTTATGCCGTTTCTATGTGGTAAAATAAATATAATCGTGGAAGGAATGTATTTTATATCCTTTTAAATTAAAAAAACCGAATTTTTGTTACATTTTTTTTTATCCTCATAATCCTCGATAGGATTAAGGAACTACAGGTTGATTTCAAAAATTAATGCTTCTTATTCAGTTAATGCTAAGCAACATATAACATTTATCTGTGAATATTTGAAATGTCAATCTGTTACCGTTATTTATGTCAACCCAAAATTCCAAAATCACCTAAAAATTACTATTGTTGTTTTTACTTTATTTTTAGTATTTGTAGTTATAGCAGCAATATTAATACATGATCTTTAAAAAATACAACAGTCTAGCTAGCACGGTTCGTGAGATACAGCTTGGCGACAGACGGACAGACAGACACCTAAATCTCAGTAATAGAATCCCGTTTTCACCCTCTGGGTACGGAACCCTAAAAACTGAGAACCGTCATTTCTACGGAGCTGAGGAAATGCGTTCCATTTGTGCACTTAAAAATGCGCTCCATTTTCCCCATGCTTTTAACCATGATGACAAGTATGTATTCTTGGCGGTATGTTATCCGCAGGAAACATTGTGCGTATCCGGGTGTGTTCGTGGTGCAAAATCATGTGAACTAGGACACGACGAGTTTTCTCAGATGAAAAAAAAGAATATCACCTCTCTATATTTTGTTCTGTGTCGTAAGAGGCGACTAAGGGAATAGTTTAGGTACGCTTTAGGCGACTGGCTAGCAACCTGACACTATCTATACCAGCTAAAGGCAAGATGATGTTGATGACTAACAAAGAAAGGCTTAATTCACACCAGAAGAGCAGCGCAGCGCGGCGTAGCGCAGCGACCCGCTCCGTGGATAATGCACGAGGATTCCTGCAACTGCTCGAGAAGCCGATGGAATGCGTAGGAAGTCGCTGGAATTTACATAATTATTGACATATTGACATATGTATTGACAGCGGCCGTCGCGACTACTCGAGCATCCTCGGGCATTCCCGCGACAGCTCGCACAGTCGCACGGCTTTGTTTATGGAATGCGCTGGAATTCCCGCGGATCCGCGGGCATCGATAATAAAATAAGTATTGTAATGAAAATAAAGTTGAAATTCTCATGACACTGAAACTGCGCTCCGCTACGCCGCGCTGCGCTGCTCTTCTGGTGTGAATTGAGCCTAAGTCTCTAAGTCTAAGTAAGTCTCTGAATATTGGGATCTATCAACATCTTAAGTTACTAGAGATAAGAGACTGAGTAACGGACATAATGAGATTGGATTTAGCTCATGCAACATTGCATTTTTTGTAACACTAAACGCTAATTTGATTGAGATACCTATTTATTTCCGAAGAGATTTTGCATCAAACATTGACACAACATCGTTCATCTGATCACAAGAAGAAAAGTAACCGCTCTTGTATTCTTCTTAAACAGGAAAAATCAAAACAATAACTAATAACATCGCGTCTCCAATGACCTCTTTCTGCGACTGCATACCCGAAGTCAAAAATATTTGCCTCGATCTCCAATAGTTGTAAATCTCGACGGCTTTCCTCCAATTTATTCCTGTAATAAGGAAGGACTGACGAATGTCGGTGATGGATCGTTGGTTGTAAAACAAAAGTTTTTTTTGGGGTTCCGCGACAGTTATGGATTCAGGAGAATACAGACTTGGCAGCGTATGGAACTGTGTCAGGTCTTTATATCTATTCTGTAAATCCGTACCTACATACCCCTGTATTGCTAGATGGGGTGGTGAGTGCATACAAAGCGCTGCATAGAAACTTCTTTTTTTTTAAAGGTTGCAAGTTACATGCATGCATCAGGCCTGTATTCCCTAATGGCGTAGGTAGAACACACGAAACCGTACAAGATTATTAGCCACATTTTGCATATTAGGTTCACTCTGTGTAATATCGGGTTTAGAATAATACCTCTTCATTTCTTCCGTAGATACTGTAAAAAGCAACTAAGTATTTTAAGCGACGGCTAGTAACCTGTCACTATTGTACCCAAAAAATTTACCTATTAAAAGTTTGATCATGGTTTTGTCTGTGCGTTTCGTGTTCTCTGCTTACGCTATTTAGGAACACAGGAGGTGTTATGTATGAATGTACAAGACTTACATAGCTTTTGCGTAAAAAAAACTAGTACTTAAGTGCCATTGAATTGTTAATTTCTTGGATCAACTTACATTAAAACATACAGAGCCCTTCATGTAGGAGCTCTACTCGCACTTGGCTGGTTTTTCAAAGTCCTTGTCATTTCAGGAATAAACACGAATTTCCCAGGATTTTTAATGGCGGCTCTGACGTATCGCTAAGTTTAATTAATGACAGCAGGTCGTATTTGATACAGAAAATAAAAACTACAGTATTTTCGTAATTACCTATCGATGAATGCTTTCGAAATGAAATTCGGAATAAAAAAATAGTTTTGACTTTGAAGTCTAAAATAATAAGAAAACTCATTTTGGCACAGACAATCTTTAGACCCTGAGAAAGGACATAGGCTACCTTTTAGTAAAAAAGGTAATGCCCAAAATAAATATTCCACGCGGACGAAGTCGCGGGCACAGCTAGTAAATAAATAAATAAAATAAAAATTGTTTATTTAAAACAGAGACATTTACAAAATGTTAAAGAGTTTCTGGTGGTCCCACACTAGGCTAAGCCTGTCACGTGGCGTGGTTTAGGTATGCTTTAGGCGACAGGCTAGCAATCTGCCACTATCGTACTTCTTCCTATTCTTAAACACAAATTATGCTAGAAGTGACTGCGAGGCGTGAAATAATTAGTTACGGTTTTGTCTATGTCATGTTCCGTCTTACCCATTTAGGAACACAGACGTGATTGTATGTATGTATGTGATTAAAAAAAAAACAGAATATTATATTACGACGCAAATGAAATGTATTCTGTTAATGTGTCGTGTCGCCTTTACCTTTATTTCGTGCAGAATGCACCATTCTTTTTTCCAACCGTGCCATTTTTACACGATGCTTAACTATTTAAATGAACCAACGATCCGTATTTACAGCGGTCGCCGCAGATAGAACCGATTTAGTATTCTAAAATACCCGATCCGAACCCACTTACCATGCAAATGTGTCCGTGAAATACACCTTTAATTCGCGTCGATTGTTTTCAACGGATAAATTTTAATGTCGACAGCACAATGGGCAATTAACGATGAAATTTCAATTCGGAATTGGTGTTAATTTTGTTATATTGTTTCTGCCTACCTCTGGGACGATAAACTGGGTGAGTGCGTAAATAACTTTTAATTTTGACTTCAGAAAGGTTGGCATATTTCTTGCCTGTTCCGCTGTGCAAATTTTGTAACCTACGTAAACGGTTTTGTTATAATCCTAATTTTAATAAAAATATTGGCAACATTATCCACATTTTAATTACATTCAGTAACATTAATTTTCGACTAACATTTTCAATCTTTCAAACTGCACAAGAAGCAAAGTATTACGTGACTCAGAAAATTAGTGAGTATGAGTATGAATATGAATTAAAGTTTAGTTTTAATATCGACTCCATAGTTTTCTTTCATCCTTCCTTGCGATAAAAATCCGACCCCTGGCTATAATAGTGACATGTTGCGAATCTGTTGCCTAATGCGTAACCCTTGACCAATTTCTTTAGTCGTCTTTTACAATATCCACGGAAGAAACGGAGAAATATTGTACTAAACCCGACACCACATAGAAATATTATCGTCATATTTATCGCTTATAATGTAACTAGCTTTCCGCCCGCGGCTTCGCCCGCGTAGAACTCGGTTATATTGCGGTATAAAGCACTTCTCGTTTCAAACGACACACAACGCCATCCATCTATCATCTATCGATCGGTTATCGATTGATATCGATCTATCATCGATCGATATCGATCTACCAAGCAAACTATATTTTTGTTTTCCCTCGGGAACATCAATTTTTTCCGGGCTAAAAAGTAGCCTATGTCACTCTCCGTGCCCTAAACTATCTCTACCTAAAAAATCACGTCAATCCATCGCTCCGTTTAGCCGTGAAAGACGGACAAACAAACAAACAAACAAACAAACAAACACACTTTCACATTTATATATTGGTAAGGATAATTATTGTCGTACTTGCCTAGCTTAATGGTCATCATCCAGCCTATTTACGTCCCACTGCAGGGCACCGACCTCCTCTCAGTATGAGAGGGCTGGGGCTATAGTTCCCACGCATGCCCAGTGCTGATTGGGAACTTCACACACAACATTAAATTGCTTCGTCGCTGTGTGTAGGTTTCCTCACGATGCTTTCCTTCACCGAATAGCTCGTGGTAAATGACAAATTTCATTCCGCACATAAATTCCGAAAAATTCAGAGGTGCGAGACCGGGGATCGAACTCACGACCCTCTGCATGAGAGGCAGGTCGACTGCTATGCTACCACGGCTTAAATCCCCTCGCATATGACTGTAAGAGGTGAGTAAGGAGTACTTTAGGTACTGTATATTTTAGTTAACAGGCTAGCAACCTGTTACTATTATACCTATTTCAACTAATTTTAAAGCAAAAATTGTGCGAATCACGAGCAAATTGTAAGAGCCGCCAAAAAGCACATAAGGATCATTTACACTAACATTATATGGCGTAAAGAGTTACATTAAAATGCTACTGTAAGATCTTCGCAAAACGCTGGCAAAACGCCGGTTCAACGCAAACGTCCAATCGCATTATGCATACATGTTTGAGACGGCCATCATTTTGTGAATAATTTTACGTTTAACATTTCACCATGTAAATTAAACATGAAAGTAAATTTATGGAATGAGGGTAGACGGGCATCGATTCGCTTAGGACGTCATTGATGGAACGTGGTATTTTTTGCCAGTAAAGCCGGCAATAAAAAAATACTCCTCACATGGTTTTTTTTACTTCAATTGATCAGGGTTGGAGTAGTTCATTCTATTAAAAGTACCTAGGTATCCCATACGCAATATTACTACTTTCACCGTTTACGTGCAAACAAATGAAAATGATCTAGATAACACGAGCGAATTTTGATCAGCTCGTAGAATAAAAGGCAGTGTATCATATTATTATGTGCCGCACTCACGTATCTCATGTCACTCGAAACGCAGCACATGTGATGCATGCAGGTAACGTGTTCAGTATTAACAAATGAAATTCTCTGAATTTTTCGGAATTTATGTGCGATATCAAATTTGATATTTATCACGAGCTATTCGGTGAAGGAAAACATCGTGTGGAAACCTACACACAGCGACGAAGTAATTCAACGTTGTGTGTGAAGTTCCCAATCCGCACTGGGCCCGCGTGGGAACTATAGCCCAAGCCCTTTCATACTGAGAGGAGACCTGTGCCCTGCAGTGGGACGTATATAGGCTGATGATGATGATTGATAAAATTAAGTTCAGTGCTACAACAGAATTCTAAACATCTAACGCGCAATTAAAACACAAAAACGTTATCTAAAAACCTTTAAACTCCGCATTGCTCGGGGTGGCAAACTTGAGCAGTATTCATAAAATCTTTATAACATATTATATCCGGGGAATCCGTAGTCAGAATTACTAAGAGTTTCGAGTTGCCGTGGGCGGACAACCCTCGTCAGAACTTTGGGAGTCGTCCAACATTTTGAAGATAATTTTTCAAGGGAACATGCAAGTCGGAGAGAGTTAATGAGACCTCTGTAATCTATCAAGCTGGTAATCAGGAATGGTATTCTGTTATGGTGATGCAAAATTTGAGAAGGGTATGAGGGAAAAAAAGTGGGAAGGAAAAGGTTTCGCAAAAAGGAGAGTGGGCTGATTGGGCTGTTGACCAATCGGAATAAGTGATATACCACTGGATAGCTTATTTTAAATTTAAAAACTAGATAGGTTTAGTAGAGGTATGGTCATTAGCATGGAGCCTTCAATGCATTATACAAATTATTAGTCAAAAAGGGTTCAAACTTTTTGCTTTGGTTTAGCCCGACTAGCTTAATTCACCAATGATAAAAAAACAATAGACAAAGTGTCAAACCATTGTCAAACACTCACAAAAAATATCTTCAAACTCTCTTTAGACACACGCTTACATCGAAACTACAGAGAACGCCTTCAAAACTTTTTTCCATCGTAAATCATCCCACCAACTATTGACCTCGACTACGGATAAATCAAAAGCTTTCCTACCGTACAATCACGTCTGTTCTCTAATGGGATAGGCAGATCCCACAATTATACCTTATTAACCATGATTATAACTTCTAGTATCATTTTAGGTTTAATAAGAGATGGAAGAGGTAGTGACAGTAGGCTTCGCACGGCAACACGCTCTAGTCGCATCGCGCGCGGGATAGCCTGCTTGTCACTTTCTAACGTCTCTAGTTAGACAGTGACAAGTATAGTCTATGTCACGCGTATCTCTACTCGCGCCCTGTCGTGCTTAGGTGGCAGGTTGCTAGCCTCTCGCCTAACGCAACCTATTTCCTTAGTCGCCTCTTACGACATCCACGGAAGAAATGGAAAAGTGTTATTCCAGCCCGACACTACACAGCCAACCTACCAGCCTGCCACCTTATACCAATTTTCCTACTAGCTTGTCCAAAACCCACAAGGTTTTTTTCAACCTACTTTCACTAGGCAAACCTACTAGGTTGGTAGAACCGCCCAGACTTTACTGAGCCTAATACGAGCAATGGTCGAGGCGGAGTTCCCAAGGGAAAAGGAAATCTGGCCAAGTATCCCTGAATTTACTTCGCGGATACTTTTCTGGTAACTTTTTGTACAGTAACGTGAGTATTGAAAGCTGGAGAAAATTGTTTAGCAGACGGAGAAGTGTTTATTTTGGCTTCATCTTGGTTTTGTTTTGTGTTAGATAACTTCGGTAACTGCACGTGTGTGAGATTAAGAATAAAACATGCCTGTATTCCCAGATGGGGTTAGCAGAGCACACGAATGCTTAAATTCGTTTTCGAGACTTTTAGCATAATTAATTTGGGGTTACATTGATGAAAGAGGTATAATAGTGACAAGTTCCTAGATTGTCGCTTAAAGCATATTTTTTTTATTTTTATTAATCGTATTTTTTTTCAACTTACTTTTTGTGTCTACTTTTATTTCACATATTTTGTCAATCACTCGAAGGTCAGCAGGAGATTATGTTAACCTGCACTATAAGTATACCTTTATTTTGAAACATAAAAAAATACGCTACAAGTGGCTACAAACATAAAATAGTCACGATTTCGTCTACATATGTAAGGTTTTGAGATGTGTGTACGTACTACGTAATCTAGTGCTTTAAAACGTTACTAGATCTAGACTTTACTAGCACTTTATCTAATAGTAGGAGTACGTATTGTTGGCAGTCGTCCAATCACGGACAGCTTTACCTATTGTGAAGACAATTGGCAGCCATTGACCTTTACAGAGTACGTTTGATAGTCCTTCTGCTTGTTTTAATTAAATAAACTGCGTCGAACATTGTTGGTTTGAAATTGGATGGAATTTGAATTAATAAAATAAATAAATAATCATTGGACAATATTTACACCAACCACCTAGTCCCAAAGAAGGCAATTTAATGCCTGTGTTATGGGTACTAGACAACGGATAAACTTACTTATATATAAATAAACATCCAAAACTCGAAAGCAAAAAATCGTATTCGTCATACAAACATCTGTCCCAACCGGGGATCGAACCCGGGACCTTAAGCTTCACAGTCAGGCACTCTAACCGCTGGGCTTATCCGGCCGTCAATTAGATGGAAATTTTTCATGTTCCGTGTTGGGTTTAGGATAACATTTGTCCTTTTTTCCGTGGATATCGTATGAGGCGACGAAGGAGCCACGACAGGCTAGCACAAAGCAACCAATCACTATTATACCTTCGAACTCCAAACCTAAAAAAATATGGTAGAAATGGCCACGAAACGTGAAACAGCCATGATTTTGTCTGAGCAGCTCTTATTAAATATCTACTTAAATACCCTTTCTTCCCGTGAGTGTCGTAAGAGTCGACTCTGGGAAAGGGTTAGTGTATTGTGGGCGATGGGCTAGCAACCTGTCACTGCAATATCACGTTTGACCATCTGGTTACCCTGACATTGCTAAACGTGGCACTGCCTACCCCTCTTGGGATTACAGGCGTGAGAATATGTATGTATGTATGTACTTAAATAGGATCATATTCAGATACCTGAAACCAATAATAATCAAGTGTCTGTTCGATTTCAGTATCGGCAATAATAAGTTTAACTTGAAACAAGAGTGCGTCAGACGTCCTTCTCACATTATCGCAATGACTCGATTTACCCCAGAATCGGGGTAATAATTCAATGATTCCCCCATCCCGTAATAATCCATTAATCCACGTTAATCCGACCGTGCCCGCTGGCAGCCCTAAAGGATTGAGTTATTAGTCCAACCCAATTCGGGAGTCTTGTCTTGTTTGACCAAAAAGCTTAAGGTAAACCTCAATAACCGTACCTATCAAATTTTCCAGTGTTTTTCTGTTTTTTTTTAATAGGTCACAATCTAGAAACTTGTCTCTGTTGAATGTCTAAATTAAAAAAAAAAATCCTGCCAAAACGGTTTTGGCTGGGTCAACCGTGATTCTATTTGGTACTTAAGAGGATAGGACTCGCGCCACTTCTCCATACAAACGAAGTCCCCTGTTTTCTCCCTGAATAATGACATTAGAGCAAAAAAATGTTTTTCATTAAATTTGTATCTGTTGTGGCTATGCCCCTACGATTTGCTTGATTTTTTTTTATTTTATTTTATTTAGAATATCGATAAAAGCATGTTGTATGGAGAAGTGGTGCGACTCCTATCTTCTTAAGTAATGCATTGTTATCCGACTTATAAGACATATAAGTATAGATGATTTCAGCTTACTCAGTAATTATTGTGATGTGGATAAATTTACCTAAAATTTGATAGAACAAGAAATAGTATAATAAGAACAAGCTGGTAAGAAATCTAGACTAGGTCATAAAAAGTATTTTTAGCGGGTTTGGCCAAACAGAGAGCAAGATGGACGTTCCGTGATCACTTATATCAGTGCAGCTTCTTGCTGAGGACAGACTTTTAAAACCATAAAAAAAATATAAGGCGAAGGAACATTGGTAAAGCTAACTTTAAATTCAACCCTTTTTTCTTAACGGCAGTGAACAAAATATTCATTTCTTCATCGAAACATAAAACCCTCCTCACACCTTGGCAGTACGAGCTCAGAAAGTAAAATTTCCCGGCCTCATTCCGCAAACTAGGCACGAGAATTTGGCAGATACATATTAAAGATCGAAGCAATAGATCAAGCGACATACGGCCATAACATCGTATCTATCCCGAGCTGGTACTGTTTCGTCACATTTTTACGATCCTTCGTAAATCAAATGCTTTCGAGCATCCATACAACCCTAGAACAGAAAGAAGGCTCTTTTCGCTCAGCATTTAAAGTTCACTTTTCCTGGTACCACGCATTCGTGAGAGACTGCGAACTATACGCCAACACGTATAGGGGTTATTTTGATATTTTTATTTTATTCCGTCGTATGGGAACGTAAAATAATGCCGTAATCAATTTATGGGTTTTGGGTCAAGAACTTCGGGGTAAGTTGTTATGCGAGCGTTTTAAGTTGATGAGCACAATTTACTATTATTATGTAATACTGCGTTTAGGGAAGTGATACTTACAGTCTATTACTTTTATTACTTGGGTTTTTGTTATTTCGATTGAAGATAAAAATGCTATGGTATCACATAGAACGACGGGCTTATAATAACATCTCTCCTTTTCCGTGAGTGCCGTAAGAGGCGACGTAAGGTAGGTTTAGGCCTATTTTAGACGACAAATTAGCAACCTGTCACTACTGTATATCTTTTATCTAACTTGAAACCTAAAAATTATCCTAAAACCGACTATGAAATATGAAATAGGGTTTTGTCAATGTAGCGTTTCGTGTGCTTTATCTACCCCATTTGGTAATGCCGATGTGACGTAAGTATGCATATTTATATGGTACCTGATAATCCTGGCGCAAAGCAGCAGTGCTGACATTGTTGTATTCCGGCGTGTAGGACTCTGGTTTGGCAATGCAACTGTAATCTGTCAGGAATTGCTGATGTCTATGACCTATAGTGATCGATCACTAACCCCTGTGCCTTCTTTACAGAAAAAAAAACGTAAACACAAAACTGTTTCTCTAAATTACCCTTAAAAGGGGTAAATTCCCCCGTAGCCGTAAACTCAACCTGTCCTTCCTGCGACCATAAAATTACCCCTCCTAATTTAACTTCCCCTATTTAGGTCATCTTCACCATCATAAGGGGAAATAATGGCCTTATTACAAGATTTATACGACATCTAGCGCTTTAGGAGCTAATATAACGCTCTTAAGGAGCTATCTAGACGGCTGAAATTAAACTGGTGCGTTAGAGCCCTATTAATGTCCTAGGTCCTATTTTACAGCTAAAGAAATATACGACGGTTTTTCAAGAACCTTTAGTTTTTCAAGTAAAAACGTAAGGAGAAAATGTAATTTTGTTCCCTCGATTTATTCAGGGCTCTGGTTTTAACGAGTGTTTTTGAAGCACCTGTTTAATGTAAATATAGGTAAATTTGATGCCCATTAGCATATCTTTGGGCAGGTAGAAAACCAAGAGCGAATAAATGGTCATGTAATGTATGGGACATGTGGAAGTTTGCATATCACGGACGACGGGTCATGTGTCAGTAACTTAAAAGGGGTAAAAATGGAATAGGAAATACGTACTACGTACAACCTTGGATGGTGTCGGGTTTACACCCTGCATTTCTTCCGTGGACGTCGTAACAGGCGACTTAGGAAATGGTTTAGGTATATTTAGGGCGATAGACTAGCAACTTGTCACTATTATACCTGCCAACTACATACATACATGTTCTCAGGCCTGTATTCCCAAGAGGGGTAGGCAGAGCACATGAATTCAAAAATCCAGTGCCACGTTTAGCAATTTCAGGGTACCCAGATGGTTAAACGTGATATTGCATATATTGATTTCCAGAGTCAACTCTTACGACCTAAAACAATGATATAAAATGATATAAAACCAATATCATGTTTCATCGTTCTGTAGCCAAACGCGAGCCAAACATAATTCTTAAAAGCAAAATGGCGGAAAACAAACAGCTTCCAATAAGCCCTTTGTTCCCATGCAATCTAAAAATAAATAATTAAATCCGTATTCCGTTAATTAAGTCCAACAAGGGGAGGCAGTAAATTTTTGCGGCGCATATGCGTGCCGACCCTATGTGATACAGGATGATTAGAATGTCAACCGCCCGCGTATCCCAGATTGTTCCTCGGAATCATGCTGTAAGGCTGATGATACATGGGAGTTAGATTACTTTTTCACCTCTGCACCTTAAGTGCCTATATGGCTTTCACTATCGGCCTCATCTCAAAGCTCAAAGTCGCTCAACGAGCAATGGAGAGGGCTATGTTCGGGTAGTCTCTCCGTGATCGAATCAGAAATGGGGAAATCCATAGACGAACTTAAGTCACCGATGTAGCCCACCGAATGAGCAAGTTGAAGTGGCAATGGGCAGGCCACATTGCACGAAGAGCAGATGACCGATGGGGTCGAAATGTGATTTAGTGGAGACCACAGACCAGCAAGCGCAGCGTAGGATACCTACCGACAAGATGAACCGACCACTTAATAAAGGTCACGCGGGATGTAGGTTGCTACCAACAGGTACTTATGGAAGTCTGAAGAGGAGGCCTATGTGCAGCAGTGGACGTTTCATAGGTGAAATGATAATGATGATGACCGCTGCACCTTGAACTATAGCCTAACCAGCACCGCTGTACCGCCCCTTGGGAATGCGGGCGGCGAGACGGTGTTGACGGCGGAATGACAAAAGACAGCGGCTGCTCTGCCAATACAAAAGAAATAACGGTATAACCCACATGATGTTGAGCTTAGAATAACAAGGAAAATAGGTTAAGGTATGTTTTAGGCGTCTGGCTAGCAACCTGACAACCTCTTTTAGTAACTTAAAACCTTAAATTCTGCTGAAAGTGGGTACAATATATTGAAAAGTCAAAGTTTTCTCTATTAAAAGTTTCCTGCGGTCTTCTTACCTCATTTGGGAATACAGGCGTGCTATGTATGTAAGAGATATCCGTACCAATATATAAATGTGAAAGTGTGTTTGTTTGTTTGTTTGTTTGTTTGTTTGTCCGTCTTTCACGGCTAAACGGAGCGATGGATTGACGTGATTTTTTAGGTAGAGATAGTTTAGGGCACGGAGAGTGACATAGGCTACTTTTTATCCCGGAAAAATTGATGCTCCCGAGGGAAAACAAAAATATAGTTTGCTTGATAGATCGATATCGATCGATGATAGATCGATATCAATCGATGACGGATCGATAGATGATATATCGATGGCGCTGTGTGTCGTAATATAACCGAGTTCCACGCGGGCGAAGCCGCGGGCGGAAAGCTAGTACATACATAAAATGAACCTTAATACAGCAAACTTACCCTTGGAATTTGACGTGAAGACAGATTGCTAATGTGGCCACTGGAGCAGATAACGCGTGCACAATGTGCAGTGATCCGTGCCATCTACTTGACGTGAAACCACAATTGAGCATTGGCTTCGTCGCTCAGGTAAATAGGTGCTTTTGAGTTCCGATCAAAATTCGTTCCCGATCAAAATACCGTGTTTTGTCGGGTTTAGAATAACACCTCTCCAATTCTTTCGTTGATGTCGTAAGAAGCTCCTTAGTCAAGGAAGGGTTGAGGTATATTTTAGACGACGGGCTAACAACCTGTCACTATCAGACCTACCAACCTAAAAACCAAACAAAACATATGCTAGAAGTGGCCACGAAACGTAAAATAGTAAGCCATCATTTTGTATATGTAGCTTTTTGTGTGCTCCGCCTACCCCGTTTGGGAATACAGGCGTAATAGTATGTGTGCGTGTACGCTTTTCTTTCATTATAATATCTGTCCATCTATCTGCCACCAGATTGTATTGTATCTCACGAACCGTGAACACTATAGTTATATGTATACTATGTATCACACTTAAGAGGAAATGGAGCGATCACATTTTGTATGGAAACGTAGTCCCCTGATTCCTCGCTGGATATTACCCGTAGAACAATGATTTTTTACATCAACAATCTAATGATATATTAGCATGTTCCTATGTTTTCCTTTTTTTCTTTATTGAATTATTAAAGGAGATATTAACCTTCAAAAATATGAAAAATTGGCAAGTTTTTTCCGTTGTGTTCAAACCTCTAGAAACCAATTTTAACACAATTATATCAAAATATAAGAACATAGAAACACAGTTATGACATTTCTTAAACATGTAATGAAAAAACATATTTAATCGGTTAAGTTATGGAGAAGAAATCAGGGGACTACGAAACGTTGTTTTTGAATAATTTTCATAGGTATTTTCGGTCCGAGCTGTAGTTGTTCTTGTCGCACTCGACGTCGTCTGGGCAGGTCACGGCGCGACAGCAATAGATTTAGCAAATACCTATTTTTCAATTCCTTCGACCGGCATATTTCCTCTTAATATATCAATTTCCTAAAAAATCTGGATTTTTTTTTGTGAATACCTAATAAAAAAGAACTTACTTTCAAAAAACTGTGATTTCCACTGCAAATACTCGTAAGGAAGGTAAATCAGTAGAGACAATTTAAGACGATGTAGTCTGTACCCGGCTTTAAGTATTTAGATGAGTATCCCGCGGGATGGGATATGGTAATGTGGACTATGTTTATGTGTATAGACTTGATTTATGACCGGGTTTATGGTTATCCGGACAATTTTAAGACAATAACGGAATTCCGGTATTTATGGAATGGAAGACATATTTGTGTTCTAGTTAATTAAATGCGGCATAAGTAAAGCCAAATATATACATTAGGGGACAAAATGAGCCGCGACATGTGTCGCGTGACATGTTGCGCGACTTATATCCGCGTTTAAACACGTGTCGCGCGACATGTCGAGCGAATTCCGGCGACGTCGCGCTACATCGCTCGACATGTCGCGCGACATATTTGTCCCCTATGTATCTTTGGCTTAGTGAGTGTCCTTTACTACATTATATTACACGTTTTATAAAATGTTTTTGTCATGTTTCTTACGGCGCATTCTTCTTGGAGATTGTAGTATTTTCAAAGAGTTGACAGATACAAAAGCGGCGTATGAAAGAGCCTTAACAACCTACTTAATCTATTAAAATAAAAAATGTGTTTAGATATACTACTCATAATAAATACCACAATCGATTAAACATAAAATAAATGTCTAGATATCAATTTCACTACTTTTGAATTTACATGAAAATGAAGTCTTACTATTTTATAACAATCAATACACAACCGTATACAAATACACAATCGTAAGATTACAACTGAAGTTTCCATTAGGTACCAGTGCGTGTTAACTTATACTCTGTCCTTAACCTGAACCATTACTTTACTCTCAAATATACATAAATATGCACAGTAAAATTTAAATTATGGTTAATTAACCCCGTCGAACTTGTTGCAACTGCTTATTTTTATTTACATTTTGGACTATAAAAATCAAACTACAAGATAAATGAAAAACAATACTGAATCACATTAAACTAATTTGTAACATATTTTCAATTTCATCCTGTATTACATTTGTAAATAAGGTTTTATGGTAACGTTGCGACTCTCAGTTATTAGGAATAACATTTAGGTCTTATTGCTTCTATGTCTAGTAAAATTATACGTCCTATTCGATTGTGCAAAGCAGGCACGTGCGCAATACTTAAGCCGACGCAATTTCATTTACGAGAATTTACAGTACGTAGTAAACGAAATAGCAGTACCATTATTGTTCCTTTCTACTTGTCACTTATAGACAATTCTCGTCAATCGCACTCGCAAACGCCAAGTTAAGCCAAGGATACACTAGGGGACAAATGTCCCACGACACGTGTCCCCAGCAACGTCGGGTGAAGTAGCACGACGTTGCCGGACTTCGCTCGACATGCCTGGCAACATCGCACGACACGTGTCAATACGACACAATAAATCGCGCGATGTCGCCAGATACGTCACGCGAAATAGGCCGGCTTCGCTTGACATGCCGCCGACACAATATCGTGGGACATTTTGTCCCCTAGTGTATCCTTGGCCTTAAAAGCAAAAGCTCTGTCTATAATAGTCCGGCTATTCATCGCGCCATGGTTTAGGATTTTCTAAAACTAAACACGGTTCATAGAATATATCTACTTAATAAGTTTCAACAGTTTAGTTCTTTTTATTTCGAAAAGGGTGACTGACAATATGGACGGACGGACAGATGGACAGACCGACAGACTGATAGACAGATCGATAGTCAGACAGACAGACAAACGGATATGTGGAAATAGAAAAAAAAACACTTTTTTATGACGAAAAATAAAAAAAAGGTTATCAATTCCTGAGCTATCTATACTGCTGCCAGGAAGACAATATGTATATACAAATAGAATGATTAGGTCACGAAACACAATAAAATACGCGTCGTTTGTCATCTAGCACTCTCCAATGCAACATTACAGCCGTTATACGACCTTTGAGATTCGATTTGCATCGCTATACAGCTGCTTAAGAACTTGAATTCTTACAAGTCGAGCACCGACGCGACGAGAATTTTTATTAGGCGATAAAAGGAAGTGTTTCACGAGGAAGTTTGACGGTGTAACTTGCTGGAGTTAATATACAGGTAAAACAAGGAAGGGATGCTTTTGAATTGGAGCTTGAGGTGCTATAATGGAGTGAGAAGTAATGGGAAAGGTTTTTATAATTGCTGCCAAATTACGAGCAAGAACATTGACATTCGTAATTCTAAAGTGGAGATCAGAAAATTTACTTAACTTATCATATTTTTAGGGTGGGTTCACGGCTGTCCGGGAGACCCGTACGGGCTGTTACTACGGGCGCCCGGAATGGGAGCACAAATGAGGAACTGGAGCATCGTTTCCCCATCGGTTCCCGTGCGCACCAACCCGGGTCGCTGTGAACCGATGCTCTAGTTCCTTATTTGTGCTCCAGCTCCGGGCGCCCGTAGTTACAGCCCTTACGGATCTCCCGGGCAACTGTGAACCCAGCCTTAGGTTTCGAGTTGGCAGGTATAATAGTGACTGGTTGCTAGCCTGTAGCCTAAAATATACCTTAACCTATTTATTTCCTTAGACACCTCTTACGACATTCACGTAAGAAATAGAGAGATGTTGTTCTAAATTCTAAACCCACCACCAGACCGGTAATGACCAGTAATCTGACCTCCGTTTGAAACGAGCGACTACTTTTTGAGAGTTCTACTTAAACTGGACAATTTCTTCTAAAGTCCCACACAAATCAAGTAGTCTTATAAATTCATCGCCAGTTACATTCCCCACTTTCCCATTTTCAATAACCATCGCACACCGTCTCAATACAACGTCAAAGCAAGCACTTTGAACAAGAATTGTTCCAATACACCCATTTTCAATTTTCTGGCTCAAAGACTCTTTAGATGTTTTGCTTGTTCGGTGGTGACGGCTCACACAAAACTCGGCTCTATTTCAAAGGGAGTAGGGTACTAGGGCCTCAAGAACTATAGCTTAGCATGTCAATTTTAATGTATTCCTTTTGTTATAAATATGGCTCCCAGAATTTTATTATTTGCGTGAAGAGGGACTTCCACCCGAATATTTTTAAAAATAGGTGACGCTCGGTTTTTATCCGCGTTTAGTTTCACTTCAAAGAATCGTTTGGGACATATCCGATTGAGTGGTAGTTTTTTGTTTTCGCTGCAGAAATTGACACCCGGCTACTGAATATAAGGCAGCATTAGGTACACGTTTAGTGTAGTATCCGTTTTTTTTTTTCCTTGAATTAAATAAAGTTGGTTTTCATTATTCAGAATAGATAAAAATGACCCCAATTTCAAATACGAAAATCATGAAGAATGTGAAAAACATATTTCGGGCATTTTTTACCCTTGGTAATAAAGAGATCAGAGAAGCTCTTGATTATCAGTAAGAAATAAAAATTATATCCTTATTGAGAAAACCAAGAAATATACAAGTTTTTGTAAAGTGGTCCATTAACAAAAGCATAAAACACTAATAACAAAAAGCACCCTAAAATCGTTTGGTATCGTAGCTAAAATATTAACCACCTCGCTTCTCCTTAACCAGATATTGTTAACACAACCGAAAGCCTCCCCGCTAATAAAGGAACAAATCAGGCTCGGAAGGAAAAACAAAAGCACAAGATAATCCAAAGATTAATACATTCCTATGCGAATATCTTCGGGATATCGAATCGATAAACGGCAGATCTTACATTACCATAATAATGTCGACTTATCGATATCGGTGAAGGCTAAGGATCCTCTATTACCTAGGTTAAACGCGATTTAAAATGTTGCTGGTTTAGCGATTTTTAGGCTGAGATTTTTATTAATTCCCCGTGTCATATCGGGTTTATAATGGCACTTCTCCATTTGTATTTGTACCGTGTCGTAACATTTCTGTTCAGGCGTCAGGCTAGCAACATGTCAGTCACTATTGTAATACTTCTTTTTTATAGATCTAAGTTTAAGTCTAAAATTGTTTGAAACATGGCTAAAAGCGTAAAATTGTCTTTAGTTTTGACTATGTGACGATTTGTGTCCTCTGCCTTTTTCATTTATAAATACAGGCGTTATGTTTATGTATATCATGTAATGACGTAAATATAACATTGACTTTGTTTGAGACTTTGAAAACGTGTGCCATTCTGTAGTATAAAAAATGGTGTTCGGATCAACTGAAAAAAGAACAAAATAATTCGTGGTGCTTTACAAACCTCTTTTCAGCGCTTGACACGTTGGCCCATTAATTTTAATACTGGCCAGTTAGAACAATAGCCAACGTAGTGTCGCGAAAAAAACTAAAGAATCGGTCGCCTTTTGTTTCTAAATGCTGTAATGCTTTTAACTTGGCTAGCATTTGAACGTGTAGTGCCACTAAAGAAAAAACCTCTCCAGCAAACGTAATTCTTGTTTTAGAATTTATAAATCCGCGAACAATGGAAATCACAGGAACAGATTTTAGGGGAGTGGGGCTATTTTCCTAACTTAAGCTTTTCTTGTAACAGTTATTTCGACCATTTTATAAAAAAGTTGTACGTTTACTTTTTTTCCATTAAAAAAAAAGTTTATCCCAATCAGAAATAAAAGCACAATCAATAACGACGAATTAAAAAAGAAATTCTAAAAAAAATTACTCTGTTAATTTTATTCATTCATTATCATGGATGTCATGGAATGAAATCATAAAGCGTTTGTAATTCCGGGCATGAAAAACCAATTTTCATTCAAATTGCGGAAAAAATAGTCCACCTTAAAGGTTAAATCCATCTACACTCACTTTACACAAAATTTTCACTTCACACGCTCGAGCTAAGACAAACATCTTTTTAAATCGACACAAACAAAAGCCTCTCAAACTGTACAGCAGGATAAACAAAACATTCCGGCAATGAGCGCGTCTTAACGATCGATGGCGAAGTTTCCCTCGTTAATAATAAATAATTTCCCAGTTGGTTCTCAACAGAAGTGATCATTCACGGCAGGGGAAATCAGGGATAAATACAAACGACACGGTGCTTGGTGTTACGCACTCGGAATTATTGGGATGTCTTGCCCGTATTTCGTAGTAAGGTCGTTTACACGGTTTTATTGTAGTCGTATTGACGAAGATAATTTACAAAGGTTGGTTTAATTTTGTTTTATTGGCTACTTTTGAGTGGCTTTGGGTTTGATCGGTGGTTTATGTAAAGATTTTCAACACGTATATTATGTGGCAGAGATTCCAAGGAATCTTTTTCAAGGCAGATAGTTATGCCTGGGGATGGAAGACCACAGAGAGAAAGTTGGAAGTTGTAATGCAACTGAAACCCGGGACTTCGTTAGCACCGTGTAGGCTTACATTTTGACAGTTTAGACTATTTGCAAATGACTTTTGTAATAGAAGTTCTACGACTCGACAATAGATGGCGCTAGGCTACTAGGCTAGATGGCTACACATCTTTTAATTACATAACATAATTATTTCATTACGATATTTTAAGAGGATAGGAGTCGCACCACTTCTCCATACAAACGTAGTCCCCTGTTTTCTCCCTGAATAATGACATTAGAGCAAAAATTATTTTTTTTCATTAAATTTGTATCTGTTGTGGCTATGCCCCTATGATTTGCTTTTATCGATATTCTAAATAATAAAGAAAATTATGAGAAAGAAATTTAGAATATCGATAAAAGCAAATCATTAGGGCATAGCCACAACAGATACAAATTTAATGAAAAAAATATTTTGTTCTAATGTCATTATTCAGGGAGAAAACAGGGACTACGTTTGTATGGAGAAGCGGTGCGACCCCTATCCTCTTAATTTCCCTTGTGATGAGATGTCACTACTAGGTTTATTGTTAATACCGTCCCCAATATCCAACTGATAGATATTGACTACTGGACGTAACTACTACCTACTACTACGTAAAACCTTCCGACGCAAAAAAAAATGCTAAGGGCTGTACGTTTTGTAGTAGGTCAAAGACGAACACAGATTCAATACTAGGCGAAAAAATCAGAGGTTGTCAACATTTTTTTTAAACTCGTCTACATATTTATATATGTTTCAATTAACACGTTTTCTGGTTTCTCTGTAAATGTCTCAACTTTTATAAAGAAACCAGAAAGTGAATACATTAAAATAAGACCACCACTTTCTCCTCAAGCGATTATAAGTCGAATAATGCCAACTTCTTTTGCGATTTTACGGTCAATGTTAAAAACTTTTAAAGGTGAAAAATATCATTTTCGAGTATGAGCCTGACAATTTGTTATTAAAAAGGCGTTATGTTGCAAAGAAAAAGCCCGTACTCCAGGCTGTTGACAAATTACGACGGAAAGTCGTCCCATCCTTCCCAAATTACACGTAAAAGAAAGGGACGTGTATATTTAAGCGTCCTTGTGACGTCAGACGCGTGATAAATGAGATCGAAAAGATGTTAGACGTTAATTGCTTTTCAAATACAAGAGACTTGATGTAGGTTTGATAGTATGGCAATGGAAGTCTCCAAAAATTTTACTACGGCGAAGTTACAATTGGAAATAAATCATACGTCGAACATCACGCGTGCCTTCCCAAATGGGGTAGGCAGAGCACACGCAATCTGACATAGACAAAACCAAGGTAAAAGTGACAAGTTGCCAGGCTATCCCATTTACTAAAACCTGTTTCCGTAGTCTCTTTTATGACATCCACAGAATAAATGAAAAGGTCTCATTCAGCCCGATACTAAATAAATGAAAATAAACCTGCCAAGTGCGAGTCGGACTCGCGCACGAAGGGTTCCGTACCAAAAACTGCAAAAAATCAGAATTTTTGTATGG
>BHDV01003189.1:0-18333 GCA_005406045.1 Adoxophyes honmai | reverse complement strand
AAAAAAAATCGAAACGTTTTTTGCTTCTCCTGAAAAGTAGCATTTTGTCCTTTACGACAATTGAACCTAAAGGTATCGATATGTTTTATCTGGTGATTGAAAAATTAGCTCTTAGTATAATTTTAGGTTTAAACTTGTGGAGGAGGTACAACTAGTGACAAGGTACTAGCCTGTCGCCTAAAGCATACCTTAACCTATTTCCTAAGTCGCCTCTTACGACATCCATTGAAGAAATGGAGAGTGTTCCACTAAATCCGATAGCACATAGTATAAAAGCATAGTATGAGACGCATCTAACGGTACTTTAATAGTTGAGATCCATCCAGCTGTTTGAAACATACGAATAAGTACGAGTCGATATTTACAAAAACAAAAAAACAGACGAAATACCCTTTCTTGGAAGTCCGGTAAAAACGGTACAGGCCAAACGTGTACGACATTACAACGAAACTAAAAACACAGCTAATCAGGCCCCAACGCACGTACAAAAATAGATTTGCTACATTGAAATGGGTATTTCAGCGTTAGATCTGGCAACCCACGGGGGGAAAGTACACGATTGCGGGGAATTTATGTCTGATTTAGTGGGTAATCTCGGCTCGACGCCGCAACTGTCATCCTGGGAAATACTAAGGCGGATCGAGCGTCGAGTTTAGTACGATGGCTTCTGGGGTATTTAATTTGGGATGGCAACTCTTGTTTACTTTTTTTAGTGCACAGGGTAACAGAACCTTTGGAGTTTTTTTATTCCGTGTAGTGTCGGATTTGAAATAATACCTCACTATTTAGTGTCTAAGGAATTAGGTTAATGTATGATGTAGGTAGGCGATCATCTTTGTTTAAACCTACATACATACATATTCTCACGCCTGTATTCCCATGAGGGGTAGGCAGAGCACATGAATTCTAAAATCCAGTGCCACGTTTAGCAAATTCAGGGTAGCCAGATGGTTAAACGTGATGTTGCGGTGATAGATACAGACCTTGTGTCTAGTGCAATGGCCAGGATTTATTTCATGTATTACGTCTTTTATGTTAATCAATAAAATTACTATTACTATTACTATTACTATTACAGGTTGCTAGCCCATCGCCCACAATACACTAACCCCCAGAGTCCCAGAGTCGACTCTTACGACACCCACGGGAAGAAAGGGGGAGGTGCTATTCTAACCCGGCACCACACGGGAACTAACCCTACATTATGCTAATATAGTCGGTATGAAGCGTGATATAATCACGATTCTGTAGTTTCTTATGTTCTACCTACACTGTTAGGGAATTGAAACGGTATAACGTTACGTATGTATATCAATTTCATAAAATACACAGATAGTCATACGCTTTTATTCTGGCACACTTTTCTCGCCTTTCCTCCCGCTTCCCTGCTTATTTCATTATTAATCCCAATTAATTCAAAGCCTGGGGTATAAATTGTAGAGTTAAAAATTTACTGCCTCTAAGCAAGGTCTGACAACAGAATTAAGTACTAAAATAAAACCCGTTCCATCGACCCGTTTTGAGTTTGAACTTTTAGGGTTAGAATTTTACCTCTCTATTTCTTGCGTATCGTAGGAAGCGACTAAGGAATTAAGTTAAAGTATGCTTCAGGCGATAGGCAACTTGTTTTACTTCTTTTATCTAGATTGTGTTCAAAGTTTTCGATTTTTAGGGTTTCGAAGACAAATAGCAAAAAGCGGAATCCTTCTAGATTCGTCATTTTATTTATCTGTCCGTATGTCGTTTTGTATGTCACATTTTTTCCAAACTATGAGAACTGGTAAGTATTCTCTGAACTCTGAAAAATTGGCACGCAAAAATAGAAAAACAACAATTTTTAGAGGTTCCCCATACTACTGAAGCGCAAAACTTTTTTTCTTCAAACCTATTCATGTGGGGTATTTATTATTATGCAAACTTCCACGGAAAGTTGGATTAAACGATCTACAAAATAGTTTTTTTTGTACGTCATAAATTGTAAACCGCAATTTATCTTTCACTAGCTGAGCCTGCTACTCCGTTCGCGTGGAATAGTGACTAATTTTCCCCGTTTTTTTCCACATTTTCCCTTGTTTCTTCGGTCTTATTAGTCGCAACGTGATGTTATATACCCTAAAGCCTTCCTCGATAAATGGTCTATCCAACACAAAAATAATTTTTCAATTCGAATCGGTAGTTCTTGAGATTAGCGCGTTCAAACAAACAAACAAGCTGTTCAGCTTTATAATATTAGATAGTATGGATTTATCTAGTCTACGGTACGGATTCCTTCCCGCGCGACTCCGACTCGCACTTGGCCGGTTTTAGTGACCAACCTACTTGAAATTATACTTCAAGTAGAACCTAAGAGCAGGTGAAACACATTTTTTACAGCTTATCAGAATCGCTAGGTCGAAAAGTATATTATGGGTCAGTTTGCCCTACAACCTTTTTCATTTCCTTTCTTACGGCCAAATGCTCGTTGGAAAATCTCTCTACTTTTTCAACTCATACCAGTGACAAGTACAAAGTAAATGAACAGATTATTATTAAACGAACGAATAGAATTAGGGGTCTTTATTTTTAATACTACATTTCTAGACAAAGGAATGGTTTTAGTAATCATACTTTATCGAACTGTACCTAAGTTCCGCGTACTTATTATAAAATTAAATCAATATTTTGTGAGAAATGTCATGTGGACACTAGTTTTAGTATTAATACTATTGGCTATAGTATCATTAAATCTGAAACTAGTGTCTATAAAATAAATTTAGAATCTTCGTTGGACGTTGTTGCATGTTTGCAATCAAATGGTAATATGATTTAGATGACAGTCTAGCAACCTCTGTCATCATTTTAACTAAAAACCTAGGCCAAATATTTGTGTCTATAAAACATGAAATCATCGTCATGATTTTGTCTATTTAACATAACTATATTAAAATAGCATACTACTTCACTTACTCAAAAATTTCCCTTAACTTTTGTCATGTCTACATAAGAGACGCCAACTGACATTAGATGTCAGATTTTGTGTGATGCTGACAGTGACAGGTTGCCACGCACAGTAGAAAGACACTCATTCCAGACTAAGCAAAATAAGTTATACGATGACTGCTAAGCTTTATGTGACGGGAGTGCAAAGCTCAAACACAATAACCAACCATCCTTCACACTTCATCATAATCCATAAGAATCAGTAGACCGTGTTAACAAAACTGCTCACTCCAAAAAATCCTTACAAACACGCCGCCTGCATAAGGCGTTTTACAGACCCTAATCTCTTCGCGTTCGAGATGTTTTGAAAACGTCTTATCGCTTATTCTTTGTTGAAAAACGCCTCTTGCACGCGGTCGCCATATTTCCACAGATAACGGCAGTTTGGGCCACGTTCGCGGGCCAACCTGAATGGTTTTTAAGATGGAAATTATAGGACGTTTCACGTATTATTCCGGCATTATGCTAAAGAATTATTTTTAGCTTTCGTCGTCTTTTGAATTTGGATGTATTGTGAGGCTGGTATACCTTTTGTTAAAGGATGTTTAAGTACCGTAATTAGGAGGATGGATTTTTTTATTCTTTTACCCATTTTCTGTATTGAACCCGTATATTTCTAAGTAAGCAAGTAAGTAAGTAAACAATTTATTGTACAAAAGGAAAGAAAACGAAATAAATAAACAAGTAATATACAATTGAAATGGCGAATTTCAAAGGCGGATTTACTTTTATTTCTATACTTAATATATTGTGTTTCTTTGAAGTTTTTAATTTCACCAGATACAAAATAAGACAAGGACGTTAATTCCGTGGTATAAAACTATCTAGTTTTAGAAAAAAAAACTACTCTCTCAGCTAATCGCTGTACCATTACAAGAAAAACACGTCCATTTCCTTTCATTTTCTTCTAAATACATATCCGTGTAATTCATAAAACATCACTAAAAGAATATTACGAAATAAAACAACGCGTGTTCTGTTTCTTTTCTGACGAGGGAATTTTTATTCATAATTTTTTATGAGACGTGTAAGCGGCCAGTACCCTTTTTATGAATTCAAAGAAGAAAAAGTTTCATTCTGTCGTTAGACAGTCTAATGTGAGTTGAATGAAGCCCATCATGCTTATATGTCTCAAATGGGGTAGGCAGATCACACCAAACGCTACTTACCAAAAATCACAACTACTTATTTCGAATTACAATAGTGACAGTGCAATAGCCTGTCATCTGAAACATACGTTAACCTATTTCCTTACTTACCTATTACGACAATCAAGGAACAAATTGAGAAGGGATATTTTGAATCCGACATCACATAGAGTAGAACTAACGAGTCTGCGACTTGGGATTTTTCTAAAAAGTTCTATATGGCAACATTATTAATCTGCCAAAGATACGTCTCATTACGTCAAACGTTGTGTCAGTGTTGTGCTACGATTTATATTTAATTTTAATAAATTGCTTTATTATGGGTAAAACATTGGAAAGTAACGTGAGAAAATTGCTAAATACGATGATTAGTAAGTTTAGACAAAAACAAGAGGAGAAAGAAATTGTTTTCCAAGAAAAAGAACAATGTTTACTTACGATCTCAGATTTTTTAGGTTAGTATGACCTTTAATCTTGATATTTTTTTGCATGTATCCTCTATGGATTATTAAATGATGTTGTATTTACTATATTATAATACTATTTCTTGCTTATAGAAAATCTTGAAGATATTCAAGGACTCTGCGATATTAAAAAGACCGTCGAAACACTAATAAGAAGTCTTAAAATTTGGAGAAGAAATCTTTGATAGAAACTCAGACTATGTTAATTCTTAAAATAAATATCTTCACTAACGGGTATGTTTTGCATCAATTTAGAGTTATAATCATTTATTTGCTTAGTTTCGGAAAGATGTACTCAAAGATAAAAAATATTTCTTGTCTAGTTATATTAGTGATTGGTCAAAAAAAGAGTTCACTGTTTTGGATGTGTCAAATTGTTGAGGACCTTCATTTATATCCATTTTACACCTTGTTTTGCAGAAGATGATATGGATAAGATTTTATGGAGCAGAGGTTCCAGCGAATGCAGGCAGTGATTATGAGAGGCAGACGCCTATTATCCTGAAGAGGAGGAAGAGAAATCAAAATTGGTATTTAAACCTTATTTTATTTTTATTCATTAATAAATATGTTAACCTTTATGCATTTATGGTTGTTGCTCATGCCTCCAATTGAACAAGAACAGTTTGCATTCAAAGGAAAATATATTTATACAATGAAATTTAAATCTGAAACGTATATACTCATTGCATATTAGCATGTTGATTATGTATAAACAAAATTTTATTTTCCTGTGTCAAAGTTCATGGTGAGCATCGAGGCAGCTGGGAGACTGGCATGAGGGCAGCCTGGTGAACACTGGATTGGTGTTCAAGGTCGAGGCCACGCTCAAGAAACTTGATAGAAATAAGTTTGAATAGCAGTCGAGATAAGGATTTTTAAACTTCAACATTGTACATTTTTTAAATATTTTCTTAAATAATATTGTATTGAAAATTGTTTCAGATTAGATTGCATTCATAACTATTGTTTTTGCGACGGTTTTTCTATAGTTAAAATCATAGAGATGTGTGTGATTAGCCTCTAGTAAAGGCTGGCTGTGTAATGTTCATGCCCGTCGATAGGTAGGGCTATAGGGTAGAGTAGGATCCCCCTCCATTTGTAGGGAGGAGGGATGTAGAATAGGTTTTATATAATTATGTAAATTTGGAATACATTAAAAAGAAGAATATTAAGATGTCACTCAGAAAAACAGAATAGATTTGTCAGTATATAGAAAACTATCGAAATAAATCAGAATATTCTCAAGAACAGTTTTTATTTATAAAGTTACCTATTAACTAAACCGCCGTAGCTCTACAGTACTTAGTAGTCAATAATAAATTAATACACCTAATGTATTTTGTATTAAAACAAATTTATAAAGTAATAAATCCATTTATTCATGAGTCATAATCAAAATCATCTTCAAATTCATCTGTATAAATAGATAGTTATATCATTTAGTTTGAAAACTAATCAAGTCCTATAAAAAATTGTCAAGTACCAAAACAGTTTTCTCCTACTATAGTTAGTAATACCATATAAAGATTTTTTAAATTTGCCGCGTTTTCTCAGGTCAGAGTCACGTTAGCCAGACTCTAGCAATGAAGAATTGAAGAAAGTCCGGACATTTCTAAAATATGTGTGACCTAAATTTAGATGTGTCTCACCGCGTAAATCAGCGTCAACCAATGTATTCTGATGAATTCACGCCTCACCGATTCGTCAGAGACAATCCACTATGAATAACAAATTAAACCTCCTTCTAGACGATTGGAATTTAAAATATCCGCCCCACTCGGAAGCTTTTGCCTCTCGGTTTCATGCCTCTAGTAAATCTGAACATGAATCTACAATCAGTGGTATTTGTTGGATTAATTTGAGCTGGTGGCACGTGAATGTTCATTAAATTTTGTAGTGACTTATTAACTTCTGGTTACCTGGTAGCAATTGTTTTTGAACGGTAAGATCTCTTCATGCAACCGTGGTACCGTTAATTATAATTCAGTTAAGCGTATTTCAGTTGTTTATTTACTGGAACTGTTAAAAAAATGTAACATGGACTACCAATTCCACATGCAATCTTCCATTCCTACACTCATAACGAACCATGAGGAAGTAGTTTAAGGTATACAGGGTGGCCCATTTAAAACGGTCAGTATGGGGAAGTCCGAAACTATACGAGATACGAAGATCTCTTCTTAGGAACCATGACATCGATTTTAATAAAAAGAAAAACTGCATTCATACATTTAAAAAAAAATGAGCGCTCAGTCCGGGAATCGAACCCGGTTGTTTTGAAGAAAAAAAACTCTCACTATTTCTATTTAGATATCGGTTGTTTAGGTCTTAAGTAGTAAATATGTGCAAGAAACATGATTTCTAAAATGAATAAAATGCATTGTTTTACATGTTTTAATTTATTTTAGTAGGTATTCAGAGTGTTCAGATCACAGTTACAAACGTACTACGTATTGAGAAAGGCGGTGGTCACTTCGAACACTTACTAAAATAAATTAAAGCATGTAAAAACAACGCAATTTTTTCATTTTGGAAATCATGTTACATACACATATTTACTGCTTAAGACCTACACAATCGATATCTGAATAGAAATAGTGAGTTTTTTTTTTTCAAAACAACCGGATTCGATTCCCGGACTGAGCACTCATTTTTTTTTAAATGTATGAATGCAGTTTTTCTTTTTATTAAAATCGATGTCATGATTCCTAAGAAGATATTTTCGTATCTCGTATAGTTTCGGACTTCCCCATACTGACCGTTTTAAATGGGCCACCCTGTATTTTAGGCCACAAGCTAGCAACCTCTCACTATTATAACATTGTAATGCTACCACAGGCTTCAGGTTTCTTAATGTAGCTCATTTTCTAACTGCGTCTGAACATCGAAGATAAATGGTTATGGTTTCATCTATGTACTGTTTCGTATGCTCTGCCCACTCCATTCACGAATGCAGGTAACGTTCACCCATGTTTATGTTTACGGGCTTGCCGATTTTACGAAATACCTTCTTGTCTCCCTTACCTCTTATGAGTGTTATTTGAAACGCTCAATGTCGACGAAAATTGCTAGGGGAGGGCACCGAGGTGAAGTCACATTATTCATGTAATCGTTACAAGAACAGAATCACTTTCTACACAGGGCTATGAAAAAACAGTAAGGGAATGCGTTGGATAGAATGGTTTTCAGTCAGCGGTCTTTGCGTTCAATACAAGGATTTAGGTTGATGTTTGGGCTGACACAATTTTGCAGTGCATCAGAACCTCATGTGTCGTCATTACGATGAAAATACGTGTTAGTATCTACTGCGTTTACGCGACAGTTTTTATGGGAACGCTACTCGTCTTGTCAATCACGACGTTGTGTAAACGTGCCACTGGGAGGCATAGTTTCAGTTCGCTTACAACCTGATGCGTATCGCAAACAAGAGCGACTTGTGTTTTTTTCGTGTGACTACACTTGGGATACTGGATTTGAGACAGTCCAAACAGCATAAGCATCGTTGTTGACCTATGTCGATGGCTTTTACAAAATTGCATTGTTCCAGTTAAATTAGCTGTACATAAATAACATTACACAAAAACAAAAACATTACTGAATAATAGATGTAACTAACTTAAAAAACTAGACTAGGTATATTTAAACAAGGGCACCCCTGAGGCATGGTCCCAAAGACGCTGCGTGGCAGCGATTCCTCGCTGATCGCAATGATGTACATTAGATGAATTGTATCTTAATATTACTTCAGGTTGACACTATTACTAACGGACATGTTTACGAAATAATTATATCGAGCTCCTTTTGAGAATAACACGTCAGATCTAACTGTTTCCATTAATTCCTGCGACCATTCTACCCCACGTTTAAATTCACAGCCTCCACTTACATCCCACTTACCTACATAGGCACTATACCGTTCCGCCGCTTAGTTCCCGAGTTACCCCGCTTGTTCCACGCTGTTCCACATTACCTTACTGTTCCACATTCCGTGTTCCACGTGGAAAAGCGTGGTTTCCGTGGTGATAAATCCCCCCGTTACGCCTGGAATAATGATGGGGTGACGTCAGACTATTATGTTAAACACGGATTTGATGGCAGATCATATTGACCGTGGAAACTAGGCCGGGATACGGTATACATAGTGATGTGGTTTTGTTTGTTTTCGGTGAAAGAGTATATTTTGGAAGCGGGCTTGAAGAGACTAGTTGTAGGATAGTGAAACTATGTTGTACAAAGAATGAAATGCCAAAAAATCTACCAAAAAATATAACAATAATAAAATATAAAATTTTAGTTATGCAAATAGGCTCCTCCTTTTAATTCAGTCGTATTATAAATATGTGTTAAAAAGGTGAGGCACACATAACTGTTATTTTTGTATTTCTTTATTAACATTTTGTATTTTATTATATTATTATAAATATCAGTATTACCTTGTAATAACATTATTACCTACTTTCTTTCACTATGTTTATCATAGCCTCTCTTTTTGTCGGTCTCAATAATTAAGTTTCCTCTCTGTATGTCAAAAGTTGGCTATTAGTGATGATGCAGTGAATCCATCATTTTACCTAAATAATTTTTTTTTTTAATTTTTTTTGTAAGTATGAACGAAAATGTTTATTTAAATGCCTTATCATTTTTTCAGTCAGAACACCTCAACAAATTCCTCAACAAAGATAAGACAAAACCTTTATCCATGCATAAATTCTCATAACAAATTAATCCAACACTCAAACCCATGTCTATGCAAATCATCCGACCTTTTATCCTAGAGAAAAAGAAAATCTTCGTCTATATTTTATTTATCCTAACCATTGTATGCGAAAAGCTAGAAGTGTATTACGCGGGTTAAGCCGAGACCCGACCTATTTAACTATATGAAGCGGGACGTGATGAGACTACCTAGGGCCAGAATCTGGGATAATTTGCTGGGAATATATTGATACGTGGAGAAGGAAGGTAATAGAAATGTATCTACGTACTGAAGCGTATTTGATGAGGCGTGTAGATTTGTGGTTGTGTACAAGCTTTCATTTGTTTTCACCTGTCTTATTTGCTTGTACTTGTACATTGTTTAATTTAGGAATAAATATTCATCGGACTTTTTTTTCTCTGCTGTCCAAAACTGAAACAGAAAACTGTTAGTGGTAATGTTCTCAATATAAATGGTAGCATCGTTTGCGCCGATGTCTAAATAAGGTTTAAATAAGTGAGTGTTCAATCTCGTACGTGTAGACACTTTTGCGGTCGCCGCATAACGCATATAGCATACAGCAAACCACAATATTATTGCCGTTTTATAACGGATATTGACTTTCTAACTGGTAACCATTTTATTTTTACATTTATTCTCTTTGTCCATATTTTATATCTAAGATAGGTTCATAAATTGTTTCCGCTTTTATATCATCTACACGGCAATTTTTTACTTCTTTTTAACACTCGTAAAAGCCACAAGGAATATTTGCCGACATAATTTATTTCCTTTGACACTGTATCCTAAAACAACACCACAGAAGCTGACGATATCCCGCGTACTTTTGCACGGAATATCGTATTATCTCATGGCATAGACGTACTATCACGATAGACAACGCACAAGCTCGAAGTACCTACTTATTTAGTAAGTTCCGCTTTTAGGCGCTGCGGAGACGACAGACTTTTGTGCGATCGAGTCTGCGGAGCAATAAAACTCTGAATGGCGCGCAGAGCGTTTCCATTCAGAGTTTTTATTCACAAAAGTCTGTCGTCTACGCAGCGCCTTACGTACAATGCATTTTGTGGTTGTACCAAGTGGATAAATTGCACCTAATGTTTTTAGAAAAAGTGACTCTGAGTTGAGTTTCTTGCGGCGCATTATTTTTAGTAATCAAGTCTTTCTTAAGCTCTTGTAGTCTCAAAAATGACGCATATTAGACTTTCTTATAGCCATTTACCCCAATTTTCTTAACTATTTTAAAGTGGATGGGAAAAGACTTACGGAGTGCATCAATTTGCGATTTCTCGGGTTAAATTTAAACAGATCTTTGATAATCCTATTTTCGTCCCGCTAAATTCAAAACTCATAATTTAAAGAACTCGGCTAAGACCATCATTGTCAATACGAATGCGCCACAAGAAACTTGGCAAGAAGTTTATTTTTTTATCAAAGCATAAAATTACATAAAAGTTCGTTTTAAGTCTATGCGAAGTCCAAACGCATTGCATCAGTTCCTACTTATTTTATTCTCTAAAGCCAAGTAAAATACGGTTACATTATCTACTAGAACAACACTTCTATGTATTTACGTAGCATAGTATTGCACCATTAATACATTCAAGAGTAGTGACACTTTTCCAATAGAATTGAAACCAATGGAACGATGGATGAGATATTGACTATTACTTCATAGTTAAGTAGTTTTGTTATCATCACGTTTCGATAACATATCTTACATACATACATACAATCACGCCTGTGTTCCTAAATGGGCTAGACAGAGCACAAGATACAGGACACAGAAAAAATATAACGATTTCACGCTTCGTAGCCAATTCTTGCATAATTTTAAGGTTACAAACAGACGGAAGAGATATATAATAGTGACAGGTTGCTAGCCAATTACCTAGCATATCTTCACCTAATTCCTTAGTTGCCTCTTACGACATTCACAGATGCAATGGAGATCAGATTCTAAACCTGAAACTAAAATTCACGTGGGCAGCGCGCGTTTGGCAGCAGCAGCCGCCGCGGCTCCTAGATAAAAGACTAAGGATTAGCCCGAAACAAGTTGAGCTAAACTCGATGTAAAACTATACTTATCCATGTATTTTCAAGACAAGTTTCACGTGGAACGTTTTTTTAGCAAAACATTATTTCATTTACAAAAATAACGCCTAAATGCTTCGACAATAAGCAATTCACACGCTGCCGCAAATTTCATTGACGAAACATTTTACTTAGAGCTTATAGGGGGTGTTTGTTAAATTGTTTCCCGGCAAACGCTCGGATGAGATTCCGAAGTTTGCAAGTATTCCCTGAGACGGGATATATTGTTTGGCGGATCCTTATCAAATTGACAGATTTGAAGGAATATTTCGAATTCGAGAATAACTGAAACAATTAAAGGGTGCAATCCAATTGGTGATACAAAATTTGTGCTTACTTAGTATGCTACGCAACAAAATGCCATGTGGCGGTTGCCTCGTGGTGTTGAATTTAGAATAATAACTCTCCATTTCTTCCGTGGATATCGTAAGAGGCGACTAAAGATTGAGGACATGCCTGTGTTCCCAAGTGGAACAGAAAACATAAAATGCTGCGTAGACAAAACCATGATTATTAAAGTTTTGTGGCCAAGTCTAACATACTTTTACTTGACTACTTTTTTTACTGTCTCTAGCCTGTTGCCTAAAATAGACCGACGGTCCACGACGACCACTATTTCCAGCCTAAAACGTTACTAAGTCAGATGCTGTAGAGTCTACAGTGTAGACTCTCTGCAGCATTTTGAATGTGTTATTTTGATTTTTTTAGTTCCTTAATTATAGTCATAAATAGCTAATTTAAAACTATCACTGCATTTACTACCTTTTCGTCTGTACAAATTTCACTAGGTCAACTAGTACCTAATATGTAACTGTGAATGTTCTTTCTTTCAAACCGTCAGAAACACTTTTCTGCATGCGCCAAAAGCTCGTAAAGAAACTCCTTTGCACTTCATTACTCTTTTATTACCCAGTAATTGGTACTGTACCGATTTTGATGAAATGCGAGCAGAAGGCCAACTTGCTGTAATTAACACGAAAACTTTCGCCATTACTGTAATTAGGACCGGATTAATTAGTATTTGTTGGTAATAAGAGCAATAAAGCAGTTATTTAGAGTTACGTAACGTGTTCGTACGAATAGCTTTTTCTGCGTTCGTAACCAGAGTTTGATAGCTAGTCTGTCTTCTCTTCTTCCTCGATTCCTCATGTCTGAGGGTCGCGACAGCAGTTAGCAGCCTGTTTTACTAGAGCTCTCCATTCCACTCTATCTGCGGCTCTTCGGATCGATGCCTGTAGGTTTGCTCGGCAGACTTCCTTCACGGTGTCGGTCCATCGTGTGGGCGATCTTCCCCTGCCCCTGTTTCCTTCGATCTGCCCGACAACAATTAGTTTCTCCAGATTATCTGGGTGGCGTACCAATATTATAAAATAGAAGAGTTTGTTTCTTTGGACGCGCTAATCTCAGGAACTACTAGTTCGAATTGAAAAATTATTCCTGTGTTGGGTAGACCATTTATCGAGGAAGGCTTTAGGCTATATAACATTACGCTGTAACCAATAGGAGCGAAGATATTCTGGAAAATGTGGAGGGGAAACTATTCCACGCGGACAAAGTCGTGGGCACAGCTAGTTACAAAATAAAACTGGCGTATAAGGTGGACAGATAATTTAGACTTCTTGGAGGTTAATGACCCGCGATTTACGACACTTTCTTCAAGTTTAATGAACGAATCGTTTCGGTGAGGGAACTAGGTAACTATTTAAGAGCGTGCACACAAAATTCGGTGATTTTGATGTTTTTCCAATGCTTTAGAAAGCTATAAATCCTTAAGTTTTTAAAGAAAAACTACTGTAACATATAAATAAACTCTTTTTCTAGGGATTAACGGAAAAAAATATTTTATTAGCAACACAGATTTCTTTTACTTAGCCAATTTGTTGAAGGGTTTTCACAAAAATACGCGTCAGAGCTGCCTTTCACTTGAAAATTTGCCATTAAAATTTACCATAAACGATATAAACTTGTTATTATCTGATAGACAATATCGTCTACTGGGGATTAACGGATTAACATGAATCAAATTATTGGTTTTTATTATTCAAATATCATTTTACATAATTTGAAAGTTGAACCATTACTTTATTTTTTTTCTCATTGATTTTAATGTAATTACAAATGAAACAATTTTATTGTAAATTTACAGAATATGTTTAGTCTAACCATATTTTTTTCATGGCTAAATATGAGTTAATTTACATTTCACGATTTTTTAAACATTGGTCCAAAACCACTAAGGTCAGGTGGGGGAAGAGAAACGCAGGGATAAGAGGGCTGTACAGACCATAATCACTCATAACTCGACGAGTTATGGTCTGTGGTGCCTCTTACCCCTGCCCTGCCCCTGAATTTCTCTTCCCCCACCTGATCTTATATTACGTTCGTAAAAAATGTGTGCGCCCTCTTAATAGTTCACAGATAAACTAGTTTATTCGCTGACTGGTTCGAGGCCGTCGTGTCGCAATCGTTTTGTCTCGTCCAGTGACCATCTACCTACTATCAAACTGTTCTTCAACGCGCTAGCAAAATTTCGAAGATCAGTTGCATAAATACAACTTCCAACTTTCTCTTTGTGGACTTCGGTCCTTAGGCAGGGTTTTGTGTATGTTATATTATGTTGTTTTGTAAGTTTTTATCAAGTAGCATTGTTATTTTTCAGATGTTTCAATTTATTTTCGTCGGTTTTTTCCGACACTTACGGGCAGTTCAGGGCTTCGCTGAAAACCAGCGTTACTGCTTCTTACTGATATAACAAGTTATGCTGAACGAAGGCCACCAAGACGTACTGTAATAGTTTAAAGATTTTTTGTAATTTTTGCATGACGGTCGTTTGTAGACCTAAAATAAATAAAAAATCGGTTGTCTGTAAAATTGGCTTACGGACGATGGTTGATCGTGACAACGTCATAAGAAAATACTGATGGAATGGTTCCATTTTTCAAAAGATTTTTTTTAATTTTATTTAATTTTATTATACATATAATAAAATTAACATATTTTATAGCATGCATTAAAAAAAATACAAAAAGAACTCTTTCGAACCGGATTTGAACCGGTGACCTATGACTCTACAGTCCACCGCTCTGCCAACTGAGCTGTCGAAGGTTGAGAATTGGATTTGAAATTCTGATAAACTTTCTGCAACGTAATTGGTTTAATGGGACGCCTCAGATCGACGACGTCATCAAGGTAACGCCGCATACGTCATGTTTTTTGTGCGTGCAGCCGGCTCCATCGAATTATAAGACGTTGTCAGGTCTAAAACCTTATTTCTCTCTTTCTTTTTTTATGTAACCTTTCGTAAGCTTTGTTTACCCCTTGAAAAAACAAACATGATGTATGTATGTAAATACCGATGTAGTTGAAATAAAACCGATTCACCAATACCAGCATAAAAATTCTAGTCTCCTAGAGTTCAGTTACTTTAGGTTCTTTCTGTAACGACATGCTATCAGTTTCATGCTCGTTGTAAAAATACTTCCACATAAAATATAATACTTGGTCCAAAAAAGGCCTCTAACGTCTCACTGTCACGCAATAGGCTCGTTCCGTAACAGAAGCTTACAAATACGCTTTTGGCAGCAAATACGCTTCGAACGTCAACTTGTGTGCTTTATTGACGATTAATGAGTTATTGGACAAATTGAAACGTTGGTTTTGAGTTCATCGTAAACAAATAGAAATAGTAAGCTAGGGTTGGCTGCGGCCAGACGTGAAAGAAAGTCGATGTGAGCTACAACATTTCATGAATCAACACGTTCGGAGTTTGTTTTCAAATTGTAGAATGTGCTCGAAAGACAGTTTTCTTCCTGATTTTCATACAACGAGAGAGGCAAACGCTGTACTGTGCGCATGTGTACATGCTTTATCGTTTGCATCTGTGTGAGTCAGGGCCACACTCGTTATCGAAAATTACTTTTAGTTTTGGCGGTAATGTCATCGTTGTTGCCCCCAAACATGACGTCTATCCGCTGCCTTGGCGCGTAGCTCCAGGTGATGGGTTACGGATTGACCCGAAACATGTCAAGCTAATCTCGGTATAAAAAACGTGAGTAAATCCGTTATTTCACTATAAGTAAAAATTTACTGTGATTTGGATTTTGGTAGGGAAGGACCGTACTGTCTACGCAATCGCGAATTACCGTTGTAGCAGTACTACCTGTCATGTAACGTGATACATTTTTTTTTACGGCGAATGTCGTTGCCGTCTCCGAATGTGTAAAAGTTACAAACTACCTAAATTATTACATTCCGAATGAGATCGTTGCTGAAAATACACCAGAACATTTTCATTAACTAAAGTTTCATTTAGACATTTTCTGTAGTAAAGTTACAAACTTCTTAACTAAACCTAGAACTATACCAGACGTTTAATGATTTAGATTGCGCAAATCGGGTTTTTATTGATACGTTTTATTGAGCAGGTGGAAATTGCGATGCTTCCGGTCTTTAACTGGAGCATTGGAGTACCTACCGATGATTATGACCTGTGTACAAATAGTGAAAACAATAATTTTATACACAAAAAAAATCCGTACCAATATATAAATGTGAAAGTGTGTTTGTTTCTTTGTTTGTTTGTTTGTTTGTTTGTCCGTCTTTCACGGCTAAACGACATTTACGGTTGGATTGGATTGACGTGATTTTTTAGGTAGAGATAGATTAGGGCATGGAGAGTGACAATAGACTACATTTTGTCTCTTCAAAACCCCCTATTTCCCTAAAGTGAGGGGTAGCCTGATCATTGGGTAGTTTTGCCTGGAATGATTTCCGGGAGTTTTGAAAATTGGTAATATTATACATTTTGAGGTGCTCTATCTGAATTTCTACTTTGCCACCTCGTATATATGCCGCTAACGCCGCCATATTGGAAAAATGGCGCGTAAAATCAGTTTTTTGACAATATCTCCTGTCTGACTCAATTTACAATAAAACTGTATAGTACAAAATAAAACTAGAGACAATTTCCTACAATTTATGTCTCAGTGTTTATTTCATAAAGTCAATAGTTTTGGTGTACGAGCGCCACAAAGTGTACTCCAACACTACTCCACGAAAAACTCAGCTTGTCTTTTGTCATTCAATAGAGGTTTCGACAGCCGTATCTTATGGAGTTATAAATATCTAAGGGCTAATTCATTAACTATATTTAAGAAACTATCGCTTTACCGACTCCAGTGCTCGTATAATGAACGAAATAGGTACTTCTATTTTGCTCGCAAAAAAGCGTGAGACGTATGAAATTTTGCAGCGCTTGCGTCTTTTTTGAGCTAAAGTAGAGACCATTTTACCAAAAACGTGTAAGATGTCTGAAATCCTACGGTGCTTACTGTTTTTCGAGTCGATAAAGTTTGTATAGGATAACAATATTTTCGATATTTTTAATACTTTATCACCGTATAAAAATTACCTGAGCTTCAACAAACATTTCAAAAAAAAAATTGGCCAAATTGGTCCAGGCGGTTGTTGAGTTATGCGCTTACCAACACAATTTGCGAAGTGTACTTTGTGGCGCTCGTACGCCAAAACTATGGACTTTATTGAATAAACACTAAGACATAAATTGTAAGCAATTGCCTCTGGTTTTATTTTGTAATACACTGTTTTATCGTAAAATTAGTCAGACAGGAGATATTGTCAAAAAACTGCTTTTACGCGCTATTTTTCCAATATGGCGGCGTTAGCGGCAAAGATACGAGGTGGCAAAGTTGAAATTCGGAAAGAGCACATCAAAATCTATAAATTCACCAATTTTCAAAACTCCCGGAAATCTTTCCAGGTAACCCCTTTAATTCGTTTCTATTGACTGGATCAGGGTGGAAGTTTTTAATGTAGAAAGCTATAAATTGGTATATGTGCTATCCCTTCTGCGATACCCCGAATTTAACGCGAGCGGAGCCGCGGGCAAAAGCTAGTATATATATATATATATATATATTTATAGCCTGTCACCTAAATGATACCTTAACCGATATAACCTACGTCGCCTCTTACGACATCCACAGAAGAAAAAAGACAGGTGTCCTTCTAAATACGAGACCACACGGTTTCTAAAATAAAAATCAGTACCTGTACCTAATTACCCTTCCGCAGCTCCCTTAGTACCATATTTAATCACCATCTGATTAATTAGAGCCTGAGCATCTCCACAAAGGTTTTTAGTTACAAATACAAGGATCTAATTAGTACGGTAATGGGTAGAAACTTAATTCTTGGCGGTTGAATTTCGGGTGAAGTGCGACTGGAAATTAAATGCCGCGAAAGATGAAACTTGGAGTGAATCTACTAATTGTTTCAACGTCGCGTTGAAATGTTTGCTCCACTTTAATTTCGTCTAAAAGTGTAAATTGTAGACGAGTTCATTTCAAGATGTTCAAGTTTTGAGTAGTTTCGTACTAAAACTGTATTAATATGTAATGGATTTACTTGTGAGCAATTTTCTTCTAATATGAATTATATTATATATTTATTTCTCGTGTGGTGCCCGGTTAGAATAGCACCTCCTCCTTTCTTCCCGTGGGATCGTAAGAGTCGACTCTGGGAAAGAGTTAGTGTATTGTGGGCGATGGGCTAGCTACCTGTCACTGCAATATCACGTTTAACCATCTGGTTACCCTGAATTTGTTAAACGTGGCACTGGATTTTTAAATTCATGTGCTCTGCCTAGCCCTCATGAGAATACAGGCATGAGAACATGTATGTACCTATGTATGTGTTACCGGAAATGTATGAAATCAAGGAATTGTATGCAAATCCTAGGAAATGTGTACAATTCCGATACTATTTAGGAAATGTAGAAAAAATTGTTTGAAAAACTATTTAATGCATAGATATCCTAGGAAATGTATAAATTTCCTCGGAATTGTATACAATTCCAATATCGCGTTAGGAAATGTATAAACCTTTTTTTTAGGTTAGGAAATGCATT
>BHDV01003182.1:58724-79938 GCA_005406045.1 Adoxophyes honmai | reverse complement strand
TGGAATTATAGTGAATTGATTGTCTTGACTGACTGGACTATTACCCTGAAATTGCTAGATGTGGCACTGAATTCTTGAATTCATGTGCTCTGCCTACCCCTCTTGGGAATACAGACGTGATGTATGTATGTATGTATGTAGTAATGTTACTGTCACAAATAAAACTTAGATATATAAAAAAAAACCCCCAAGTTCCTCATGTTTTTGTATTTAGAATACCTCACTTTTTTTCCGTGGACATTGTAAGAGGTGATTATAGGTAAATAGGTTTACGTAGACTTTAGGCTAAGCAGCCTTAACCTAAATACCTATTTCATCTTTAAACTTAAAGCTGTGCTAAAAGTGGCTATGAAAAATGAAATAATCATGGTGTTGAGTATGTAACATTCCATCTGCTCTACATACCCCATTTGTTGTGATGTTTTTGTGGTACATATGTATTCCAGAGTCGTAAACTATATCCATATTAAATTCATACACAAGCCTCACAAAATGTCACAAACTATTCAGAACACGGCCAATACCTATCACTAACACATAGTAGATATAAAAGAAAAAAGCTTTAAATTCCAAAATATGTTTTGATAAGATTCTAATAAAATTGTGAGCATATTTATCTTCTAATAATATCCTGAATATGACAAAAAATTTCATAAATATTGTCACAAATTAAACCAAGCGATATCAGATTCATGTACTTTGTATACCTAGGTTCACAATATGGCATATATTCGAGTGTTTCAACCATATCATTCATCTGGACACTTCTCTGTAAAAATTATACCGTAGTTTAGTCATCTATAAGAGGAACAGGCACTCTTAACAAATAGTCAAAAACAATATGAAAATCTGCAGCAAATTCATATAAAATCTAGCCAGATGAATGAAACAATTAAAATGCTTGAATAATCACCAAATCATGGTGATAGCATAAAAGACACATCATATGACATTTCATTAAGCCGTTTCTTAGAATGTTAAGTGTATGTAATAGTTGTGACACCAGTAAGGAGGTACAAACAACCATTAGAGACACTTTTACATGCCTGACGTAGAATATTGTAATGGTTACATCAAACACCTACTATAAAGATAAATAAAGTATGTGAAAACAATGCATTTTATTCATTTTAGTCATCAGGTTTCATAGAGACATTTAAGGCCTAAGACAATTGATATCTTAAAACTGATAAGGTTTATTAACACAATGAAAATACAAACTATTACAAACTAAAAAATACAATTAACTATCTATAAATAAAAAAGTTGTCCCAAATCGCTGCCAGGCAGCAGGGTGCCCAGAAGACTGGCAGCATTGCCACGGTGAATGGCAATTTTCTATTTAATTAATATCTAAATAGAAATAGTGTATGTTTATTTTTTTTATACAACAGGGTTTGATTCTAGAGTACAGGTTTTTTTTTGTAACTGTATGAATGCAGTTTTTCTTACAATTATAATCGAAACATGGTTCCTAAGAACAGATCTTCTTATGTCTTTAGTTTCAGACTTTCCTATACTGACCGATTTAAATGAGCCACCCTGCAGTGTGAAGTTCAAACGGCAAGCATTGTCTAACCATTTAAAATTACTTATCAATTACTACTTACATCTTTCAGTCGCCTTTTTCTCCACGGGTGGTCGCGGAGGCACATTTTCTATGGGCACTGAAGGCACTGAAGGCACTGAGGGCACTGAGTGCACCGAGGCAGAGGTAGTAGGATTTGTGCCCTCAATAGTAGGCATTACGTGCACACGGCTGAAATTACACCGATCCCTTGAACTGCTCCCTTTTGTGCCCAAAACGGGCTTAACTGTCTTAGTTTTCTTCACAAATTTGCCATAACTATCGTCGTCGGAACTCTCCGGTAACTCAGCAGGCAAAGCCTGAATGTTTGCTAACAACTCCTTCATAGGTATCGGCTGGAATTTCGTTTTTAACCTCGTAAAGGGCCTTGATTGAGAATTCATCTTTTATTTTCACTATTTGGTCCAATATTAATACAAATCTTTCTCGTTTTCAGTTTCAATACAATGGTCCGTTGATTATTTGAATCAGATAGCTGTCAAAATGCTTTACCACAGATAATGGTATGAAAAGTGACAGTGACAATTGAAATGACAGGAATGAATGAATGAAGAAACATGGCAGGGTACAATCATAGACAATTGATACCGTAGTGATGTGCTGTATGTGTGTACTGTACCGAATCTTCTGGTACGTCTGAGTCTGGTACAAATGACACTTTTTTTTCTTAGACGCTTGTTGAAAATATACATAATTTATGTGTCTGTAAACTACATAGAGGATAGAACCTATAGAGAAACAATGTTCGCAACCCCGGTCCGCAAATAGTTTGTTGATTTCAACATACTAAACGTCACCGTCACTGTCACAGAAACTGTACAGAGCCAATAACCGTAGAGAAAAAGGCACTAGCGTTACGCGCGATCTTGGACCGGCCAATAAGAGCAAAGCGATCACTTCAATTGTTTTGCGGAATAATTTCCGAACAACCAAGATGACATTAGTACTCTATAGGTTCTATCCTCAATGGTAAACTAGAATACATAAGAATATGTGGCAGGAATCTTCTTTTAAACTTAAAATAGCGTCGAGAGGAACCGCTCTCCGGTTTGATAAATAATTTTAAGAAAAATTTGCACACGAGTTTATGTCGCAGATAAAAAAAACATACCAGCAAGTACAGCAAAATATTGTAAAGTCTTAATTTAATCTAACCGACTTCTTAAAAAATGTATGTATGTACGTTTGTTTGACATAAGCACAAAAAATTACAAAATTACTTATTCATAATTATTGGAGTACCGTCATTGTGTCTTTGAAGCTAAGATCTATCGTGTATTTACAATATTACACTAATGAATTAACTGACTAAAGTCATAATTCAATAGCTGTATTAAAAATTATGTGAAAGTAATATAATTATGTGGTTAAAATATTATTTGAAAATGAACAAAAATTGCTCCTGTAAAAGTATCACGATGTTTCATTACATTGAGTTAGTTTTACTGTGAACTTTAGTTTTCTCTATTTTACATTTTTTTACGTTAGTCTATTTGACTGGGTACTTTTGGTTACTCATTTAATATAAAATTATAAATTAAAATAAATGTAATAACCACAATGCAACAATAAAATCATAAAGCTAAACTAAATCCAAACAAAATGGGTCCTCATTGCGTACAAAAGTATCTTTTAATGCGACGTTTTGGACGCGTTCAATTAAAAGGTTGACCTATGGTAGGTACTGTAATAAATCTTTGAATGGAATATTTTGCAATAGATGGCGCTTAATTCCTAAAGCCACATTTTTAGATGAATCGCATATGGCACTTTTAAAGGAATGAAGTTAATTTTTAATTCCAAAAATTAATTTAATTCCATTAAATGACTTCCAATTGATGATTAGATGGTGAGAGACTTTTCTTTTCAGATAATTTCCCTATCTATAGATAGGCGTGGTTGTATGTATGTATGTACGTATTTTCCCTTAGCATGAAAGTGTGTGGCCACCTTTTGACATTAAATACCATGCATAATTTATACTAAATTTCAATAATTCTCATCATTTTACTTAATTCAAATCTTGCTTGAAGATGAACCACTTTGTTATAAACTGAATTGAAAGCGCCATCTAGTGTCCAGTAGAAGAATTTTTTACTTCGTAGCGCCATCTAGTTATCTAGGTAAGAAACACAATGGTGGTCAAAAGGGTCTGTGGTCCTTCAACCATAACGTTAGTTCCAGTTTCGACCACTAGGGTATTCTGGCACCGTAACAGTACGAACGGAGAAGGTCGTCCGTTCACTGGAGGCCAAGTTGCTCGAACAACTTCATGCCGTTCAAGTAAAGGTAAGTAAAGGCAGTCAGTGCGCGCGCAGCGTCTTAACCGAACGAACGTCGCGTTGGAGCGCGAATCGCTAGTGAAAAAAAGTGTTTGCCTTGTTTATTTTTAAAAATACGAGTTGCTAAGGCGCCAACGACATATAAGGTTCGTCTCAAATTATCGCTACTTAACAAGTAATTTAGAACTTAAGCTAACTTTGCACGGATTACACAATTTGACCTCGCGATGTAATAAAATAGGTTTTATGCGACTTTAAAGTTACGCCCAACTTATATTTAAGGCTATGCAATTGTTGTAACTTTGATTTTTTTATCGCTATGCGTTTCAGGTGGAAAGACGTGGTATCTTGGTCTTTTTAATTAAAAATGCTGCTGGCGTAGTGAGTGAAATGCTTGCGTTTGGACTTGGGAGGGCAGCGCACGGCTAAGTTAGATTTAGAGAGGCGACGTACGTACTTAAGGTCATTTTTCTTTAAGAAAGTTCCGTTTTACCATTTCGGTACGGAACTATATCACGTTGGGTCTTAGTCCGTATATTAGTTTCACAATTAAAAAAAAAGAAAAAGTTGATTGAAAAAATACGAATCCCTTTCCCATCCCTATACCTTATCGGTTTAGGTAGTTAAAACAATATCAACAATCTTGACATGTCTTTTTGTTGAAATACACAGTCTAAAAATGAAAATCGTTACACTATACAATTCAATTATGAAAGTAAATGATTTATTCATACCTAAATTGTAAAATGTAAAGATTTCGATTTATAAAGTGTACGTTTAAATAAAAAGACACGTCAAGATTGTTTACATTGTTATAACTACCTAAACCGATAAGGTATAACTCAGAATGTACTTATAAAGAACAACCTGAAATTATTTTACTTAAGTAGGTACTTATACTTACACGATAACTTTTGTGAAGTTAACAGCATGACAATTTAGATAGGTCAGTTTAGTCACTGTAAATACAACTGTGAGTACTTATTGTACTTTATTTGTTTAGGTATTTAAAACAGTGTAAACAATCTTCAAATGTATTTTTATTAAAATATGAATATGAGCTCTTTGAACATGTGAAGTTTCACACTTTTCAAGTTAATTATGGTGGGGGCGGCCCGCCCCGGGTGTCACCCGGCTGTGAACTTTAGTAGTCAATGAAAAATTATAATACTTAAGTAAAAAAAACATGTGGTCACATCACACTGTCCAATTTCTGAAGTGTAAACGTTTAGGTACTTATATAATTATATCTAACACAATGTAATGCAATTCTAACATACTACTATTGTATCACAAACACAAAATAAACGCGAAAGCATGAAATTTTAGATATTTGTCTATTACGTATATTTTGTCAATCTTTCATTCAAAACAGCGAAGAGGGTATTGGAATTGGATTAGTGATGTTTCGACTATCCGACTAATCGGTTGAAAAAAGGTTGACTATAGTAAGATGCAAAATTTGAAAATGCGATTGGCATTCGCCATTATAATGCTTTTGGCTTTCTTGACTATTCGGCACATCTCAAGTTATTTTGTTAGTTTATCTTGAGAACAAGATTACATCAGCGACAGATCCGTACAAGGTTTTACGGTTTTTTGTAATATTTGTTGGCTTTTGCGTGAATAGCTGATTAAGGTAACTTAAAATAAGCAGGAAAATGTTGATTCACTTACAATAAGCCTAATAAGTAATAATTTACAGTAGAGACATGTGTGGCACTTACCTGTATCAAAATTATGTTGGACTAGCTTTTGCTCGCGGCTCCGCTCGCGTTAAATTCGGGGTATCACAGAAGAGATAGCACACATACCAATTTTATAGCTTTCTACATTGAAAACTTCCACTCCTCACTTTAGGGAAATGGGGGGTTTTAAAGAGACAAAATGTAGTCTATGTCACTCTCCATGCCCTAAACTATCTCTACCTAAAAAATCACGTCAATCCATCGCTCCGTTTAGCCGTGAAAGACGGACAAACAAACAAACACACTTTCACATTTATATATTGATACGGATTTCAGTGTAGTGCAAGGTTTGAATTCGCACCTCACTATTTGTATGTGGAAGTCGCAAGAGGTGTAGCGCATAATATTGTAGGTAAATAATGGGGTTGCAATTTGTTACTATTAATATACCTAGGCACAGCATTACGATACATAGGAATATCGATGCCTGAAAGGGGGATAAGGGATAAACGACTCTATTACGATATTTATTCATACATACATACATGTATATCTACAACACTCCTGTATTCCCAAATGGGGTAAGCTAGGCAGGTCACACTCACACGAAACACTACATGTACCATCGCGAACCGGGATTGTTGAGCCACTTACCTATGTTTGTAACTTGGTCGTGTAATACTAATCCAATAGCCGACATCTAGTTGGTCACATCGGTCATTGATTACACGGCTAAATTGCGAACAGTGGCAAGTGGCTCAACAATCCCGGTTCGAGGCTGTACCTACAAAATTATTTTTTTACGCGGCCATTTCTAGCACATTTTTTTAGGTTTTAAGTTGGCAGGTAGAGACTTGCTAGCCTGTCGTCTAAAGTATACCTTAATTTATTTCCTGAGTCGCTTGGTGGATGGTACTAACGCAACGCTTTTTTCCCGGCGCGCTCCTTCATTTCCAATGTTACAACTCGCACATGACATTTAACACCGTATTAACCTCCTGGATCCCCCGGTCCTCACTTGAGGACATAACATTCAAAAAAATCTGAAGTCTAATGTCAAACCGTCGTAACAAGTTTACACGCATAGTAGGTTTCCGAACACACTTGTCAACTTAAAAAAATAAACACCGAGTCACAGACGCCCAATCAGCGAATAGTGCGGCTTTGACATCGGACGCTGCCGGCCATACCATGCCTCGCGGTTAGTAAATCTAAAGTTATCTCAATGCATTGTTAATTATATATTTTTGTTTTGTTTTTATTAGTACACTTTTGGTGTATTTCACATGTTAGTTAGTGCATTTCTTGCTTTTAGTTAGAAAAAAATAGTTTTATGTATCTCTGAAGTTAATGTACTCGTGCGAGTACAAGAGGACGATATTAGTTTGTTTATGTTCTCGTACGAGTACAAAGGGTCTTAATGCTGTGAGTTGATTTATCTTTCGTTAAAGTTAATTTGGTTTTAATTTCAGTTTTCAGGCTTGCAAAACTGTGAAATAGAGGAGTTTCTTAATTTCGATGAATCCGACGGCCTTTCCGAAGGCTAAGATGTTTGTATGTGTTGTTCGTTTTTGTTACTATTTTTTATAATTCTCACCTTCGGTGAAACAAGGGCATAATTGTTGAAAAATTCAAAAATTTGTTAAGTATACACAAACGTACAGGAAAAGTTTTAGATCATTTGTGGATACTTAACTCATTTTTTGGATTTTTCAACAATAATGTGCCCTTGTTTCACCGAAGGTGCGAATTGTTGATTCTGTTACCTCTAAACAAATGTATAATCAGTATAAATAAGTATTTTCGTAAGTTAATAGGTACGTAAGTAATGTTAATTCTCTGTGATATTATTATTGCTATTTATGTGATACTTAATTAATCGGAGTAAGTGCAAATCAGGAGTTTTTGTGAGTTTATACGCAATTAAAGTTGATTTTTCTAGTATTTTGATTTATTTAATACTGTTCTCGAGTGAGGTCAAAGTCCTTGTGTACTCGTCTGAGGACATAGTGAAAAATCGAGGGGAAAACTCCAGGATTTTTTTTATTAATTTTCCGACAGTAAGGGGTATGTACTTAATACATTTTATGGAAAAAATAATAGTTTTGACAAAATTAGTATCTCCAGGATCCAGGAGGTTATCTCAAAAAATGCAGTTTTGAGATATTGCGTTTTGAAAGTTTGAAAAATCATAACACCTTAGGACAAACGATATTTGTATTTTTTTCTGCCGTGATTTATAAGTACACTATTTAGCATTATTTTGAATTCGAATACCCCTCGAATAAGACTTTTGTTTTCATTTTACAAGCATTTTACCAACGGCACTTTGAGTTAAGACTATATTGCCAACCATAATTAAAATTATTTTAGACTTATGTCGGTATCGCCTGTTTATTTTTCCCTTAAACACCAATATACTGATGTATTAATTCAAAATAATACAGTCTTCCATTTTTTTTACAAATAAAGTTTTGTTCCTATCCTGTATTAACTAATGAAAGAAAAAACATAATTTCCTTTTTAACAAACTAGAAATCATATTTCTATTAAACTTAGGTTTAATTTTATTAACAAAAATGAAACATACCTTTAAAATTTTAAATGAAGCACTATACAGTGAAAAAGTCTGTGATTAATTTTTTTATTACCATGAATTTGGTACAAATAATCTATATTGTGCAATGAAAAAAGAACTAAATACGAGCGTATACGAAAGGAGTTACTTCTAAAATGTATACAAAGCTTTTCTAACGTTTAATTATTGATGTTAAAACACGTATAAACATAAAATACAATCATGCATTAACAAACAGGGTGTACCAAATCTATTTCAGAGATAACTTTCATCATAAACTGTTTACTTCTTATTCGTATAATTATAGTAATAAGTTTAAACTGAAACGTTATTTAGTTGGCGTATTTAGCCAGCCTGAAAAAATCTCCCTGCAGGCACTTTTTAAATAACTAAGTACAAAGGCCTCTCGGTCGCACTGAGTGCAGCCCTTTTGGTGCTGTTTTGCACCAGATATTACTTATTATACTGTACAATTATGATCATTTTTTAAAGTTTACTTTAAGATTAAATCGGTAATAAAGCTATTAACTGTGTAAAATTGTGGTAATAGGTGGGCTTATTTATTTGTGTTTCATATTCAACCAGTATTTTATACGTTATTAATACGAGAAACTGTAATTATCACAATAATCAAACTGTGCTGTAATAATAGTTATCGACAACGATTTATGAGATTAATTTACTGTGCGTCATAGTAACCGAAATAAACTTACAGAGTATTCTTTTTTTTATTTTATTCAATACAACATCATGTTCTAATCATCGGGTGTAAATGTTATTTTTCTAGTGTGGCTTTGTTCGTACCAGCAGATTTTTTGACTACCTGGTTGTCATTATAATCTACAGACGTTAGAATTCTTACATCTTAACGCTTTGATGAGACTATGATGCAATTAACAATCTCTAAATAGTATCACCCCAATAGGTCATACAGTTGAAACACTGTCAAAACATTATCAGTCGGAATATTTTAACAGGCAAAGTAGTATCAATTCAAAATTTTCAGAGGCAATACGGTATTATTTTGACATAATACATAAACAATGCAGTAAATTCAAAAAAGATTGACTGGCAAAACTGTATTAAGTAAAAATAATACGGTGTTGATAACTCTCTGATGCTACTAGGATGATTTGAACCTTATCATATGTCGAGTTAACACACGCACCACGCGCTTGCCGCTCCCGATTGCCGCTCAGCAAGTGACTCAACTACAGATGTTACTATGTTGACTGACGTCTCGGTGGATGGCGAGAATAGGCAATATAGATTTTGATGCCATCTCTCGGTCAGTAGATTACTTAAAAATATGACTGTCTGGCCTACCGATAGATAAAAAAATATGCTATCGAGTGGCATTCATAACTAAAAAATCAACTTTTTTGAGTTAATACGGTGTTAAATGTCATGTGCGAACTATTACAATGCCCCGTGTGGTGCCGGGTTAGAATAGCACCTCCCCCTTTCTTCCCGTGGGTGTCGTAAGAGTCGACTCTGGGAAAAGGTTGTGGGCGATGGGCTAGCAATCTGTCACTGCAATATCATGTCTAACCGTCTGGTTACCCTGAAATTGCTGAACGTGGCACTGGATCTTTGAATTCATGTGCTCTGCCTACCCCTCTTGGGAATACAGGCGTGAGAATATGTACCTATGTATGTATGTACAAGATTTACAAGTATTACAGCCGATACCTTCACGCCACCGCGCCGCGCCGCCCCTATCCGACATCATCCGAAACTTTTATTTCGGATTCGGTTACGGTTACGGATACGTTTTTATATCGGACTAGCTTTTGCCCCCCATGGGTTTTGAAGAGACAAATTGTAGCCTATGTCACTCTCCATGCCCTAAACTATCTCCACCTAAAAAATCACGTCAATCCATCGCTCCATTTGGCCGTGAAAGACGGACAAACAAACAAACAAACAAACAAACAAACAAACACACTTTCACATTTATATATTGGTACGGATATCCGATAGTTTCGGTTACGGTTACGGAGCTCCCTAACATCCCTGGTATAAATGCCATATTTCCATATGTCGGTTCCAATAGATACATGACGGTAAAATATAAGTTACCTATCTGCGCTGTGTGTTAGCTCATTGAACTGTATAGGCGATATAGACAGATATCCGTCCAGATACAGATATTTTATCGTATCTGCTTAGTGTGTGACACGCTAAGCTTAGCTATAGGCCAATTTGGAAATCAAAACTCATGTTACGCATTAGGAAACTTTCGTTATTTATTTCAAATTTGAATAATTTTGGAACATTAATATCATAATCCTCTTTTTACCATACATCACGTCTGTATTCCCAAATGGGGTAGGCAGAGCACACGTCCCGTACATAGGCAAAACCAAGATTATGTCACGTTACGTAACGACTTCTAGGAAATATTCGGGCGTTTGAACCTCTATCATTATTCTCAACACTTTTTTTATCAGATTCTTTGAGAAAAGTGTACATAATAGTCTAGTGTGTACCTATCTTGGCACAGACACTATATAACACACTTATTGTACCAATTTCTTAAGAAATCTGATAAAAAACGTGTTGAGAATAATGACAGCGGTTCAAACGCCCGAATATTAACCCTCTAGCTATTTATTTCGATTTTGAGTTGGCAGTATAGTCAAAGGTTGCTAGCCTGTCATCTTAGCTATACTTTAACCATCCTTATTCGCCTCTTACGACATCCACGGAAGAAATGGAGAGATCTTATTCCAAATCCGACACCTATTTTTACCGCCCTTGCATAATTTATTATGTACTATGTATTACTGACTGGAACTAACATCGTTGAAGTTCGCGGTTGCGGTACTGAGGTGTACCGATAGCCATTCAAAGCCTCACGTTTCTCACGGTTGCTAGATACACTATAGTATAGTACTATGTACTACGTTATTTCCGCATTGAGTTGTGCTTTGCAGTGTTGCCAACACTATCACTTTCCCGCCTTTTCTCCGCATTACAGGCGATGCCGCTTTCCGCTTTTTTTTATTTAAAGCAATTTTTTTGTGTGCTGTCTGGTTTAGACTAACATCTTTCTATTTCTTATTAAGGAAATAGGTAAAGGTACATTTTAAGCGACAGACTAGCAACTTGTTAATACACCTCTTAACTTGACGCATATATTTTTTGCCTCACAATAGGGATAGTTTATATTCAAATGAAAATCGTAAAAGTATTGTTTTCTTGAAGATATAGAAGGTTATCATGTGCAGGTATAATTATCGTTAGGGATTCAAAATATGTTATATTACTATAGTGTTAATGAATTCTTATTTTTTCGTTAAAAATCCGCTTTGACGCGCTATTTCCGCATTTTCAACTTACCCACCTGGCAACACTGTTTGCGCATGTTTCTACCTTTCGATTGAAAGGCAATTTAACCATGGACAGTAATAAACTTAAAAAAAAAATCCTCTGTGTACGCATGGCCTGTAACAAACAAAATATAATATAAAAAAAAACTTACTTCGAGTAGAATAGCTCTGCTAGTGGTCTAACGTATTTATTTGTTTTTGCGTGAAAGAGTGGGCCTTCTATTCACCCATACAAACTCGTGTTTATAACCTATGGTTTATCATACGAGAATGAAATAGAAGAAATGCCTGCAAGAAATTATAGAAATTTGACAGAACACATTCCTGAGGTCATTTCGGAGAAAAATGATTGTAAGGCTAGGTAGAATTATTCGTTTTTAAATTCCACTATACTTAATAGTTGTTATGAGCCTGAAAGCCTTTACCTTTGTACCATTTGTAAAAAATCCAAAGAACGGTTGAAGTGGCGGCAACCCGAATCCCGCAAACGATTGAGCATCGGCGTCACAGGCTCGCGCCGCCCGCCTGTTCCAAATTTGAAATATTTTTTCTTTTTTTTATCGTCAGCCATTTTTAAAGTAAACCGATTTTATAAAGTAAAGAGCAGTGCAACCACAGGATACAAGTTTTTTAATGTAGGCCATTTGTTTAATTCGTCTGTAGGAATATTATGATGTACATCACCATCATGTAGATAACCATAATTAAGTGCAAGTTCTGTATGTAGCTACGCCATTATTAACCGACTGCAAAGAAAGGTTCTCAATTCGTCGAGTTCTTTAAATAAGCCGCGACAACCCTATTGCTTGATAAATATAAAAAATCAGAAATTATAAGGCAGTACAAGTAATCTACATACATACATACAATCACGCCTGTGTTCACAAATGAGGTAGGCAGAGCACACGAAACGTGACATAGACAATTGTGATCTACATAATAAGCGACTTTCTTTAAGAACACTATTGTAATAAAAGTACTTAATAATGATTTCCCGTAGAATAACATCTCTCCGTGTCTTCCATGGATGTCGTAAGAGGCGACTAAAGAAATAGGTTAATGTATATTTGCGGCGACAGGCTAGCAACCTGTCACTACCTGCCAACTTAAACAAAAAATGCTGGGAGTAGCCACAAAACTTGAATCTATGGTTTTGTCTACGTACCGTTTCGTGTGCTCTGCCTGTCACATTTGAGAATACAGGCGTATTTGTGTATGTGTTAGGATAGATTTAGCGTGCTCTACCTATAGTACATTTACACAAAATAATATAAAGATAAGATCTTCAGACAGCCCTACTCTGGGACGCCCGCTGCGCCATTTTTTGTTTCATATTGTTTTTACACATTAACTCAGTAGAATTATAAGGCATAAACTAAAGCAATGTGCATTAGCTTTAATGTTATTTTTCTTACCTGTGCCAGAGTTTTTTTTTATAAAATGATGCGAACATCTGCGTTATCTGTGGTGTGATTATTGCTAAAAAAGTCGCGGTGCAAAAGACTGGTGGGACCACTCCGTTTAATGTTGTATTGTATAAAGTTCGTTTTTGTACGAGAATATTAGCGTAGTATATTATTCATTGTAGTTTACTGTAACTTCTTTTTATGTCGGTTATAAAATTAAGTCCCATTTCCATCTCTTAAAAGTTGGCTGTAGGAGATAGGTGCCAATGTACTTAAAGACTAACTGTTAAAAAAAAACTGTTTTCCTTTTTTCTACACAGTAAAGATTTTGAGTTCTTTACAAACATTCGGCTGTCAGAAATTTTGAATTTGGAACCAGCGAAATTTCGAAGCAGCCAGGATGTTTTTTTATAATTTACGACTACGCTCCACTGCCCACCCCGCTATTAAATTTGGTAACGTTTTCGTTCAGATACAACGATTAGTCCTGGGTTGTAACGACCAGACGCGTAAATTTAAACCGTCGCATTTTTTACAATATTTGACAGAAAATTTTACGTTCCGGGACTGCAGTAGTTGAGGATGAGATTTATTTAGGTTAGGTTACGCCTAGATAAATCTGTTTCAACTAGATTAATTACTTGGTGAAAACGTTAGATTGGTAACATAACTCAAGTCGCTTTGTACAGCCCCTGTCTAAATATTGCAGCTCAAAATTATTAATAATACTAATACTTACTAGGAAAAGACCCTGTATGGGAATAGCTGGTAATAAACGTCAAATTGCTAAAGGCCAAATGGATTCCCTAGTGTACACTAGCATTTTGTGAGCTCTGTCTACCTCATATTCATCCCTTTCCCGCTTAAATCCCAGTGGACCTACAATGGCTACAATCCAGCTGTATATTCGTATTAATCTGTTCATGTTCATGACAATCGAAAGGCACTTAACAACTACATTATAAACAAGCTTTAGTCGCTCTGACATGCAATGTCTGCGTACGAAGGTCGCCAGCTAAACGAGTTGCAAATGCCGTCCAAGGTTTTTTATCAATCAAAATGACCATTTTTTGTCGCAGCACATAATCGCGCCGTCTAATAAATGAAATAAGTCACGTCTGTACATCCTGCGTGCCCATAAAAAACCTAATCGCCGGTCATCGCTCTCTAGCCTATGCTTTCTTAAAAATATATTTTTAAATATGGCGACTGGCCGGTTGTACAAGAAAGGCGAGTTCCACATTTGAATTTGGCGTGTGTGCACAAGTGGTGCCCTGTCCGTGTGGATATTGCCCAATTTGGTGGGCTGATAAAAAAACAGTTTGGCTGTGTGCGTTTCCTCTATAACCCGGCGACGTTTCTGACACATGACATAATTTAAAACGGACGAGAAAAATGTTAAACAGAACGTCTATCTTCTGTAGACGCCTTTTGTACCTCTTTCTAAACAAGTGCTCAGTGAGCGAAGTTTGTAAAGGTATAATATAAAATGAAATGGTAACATTTCACGTCTTTCAGCCAAATTACACTAATTTTTGTTAGATAAAAAATCGTTTAAATTTCCTGTGTGAAAATGTAATGTAAAAGGCGACCAAGGAAATCGGCAATCTGTCACTATATTACCTCTTAACTTAAAGCCTATGAATTATGCTAGAAGTGGTTACATAACGCGTGATGAGTATGTGTGTAAAATTGCAGTAGTAACGGAAAAATCGACTTGATACATTTCCAAATCGATTTTCACGTTTCTCTAGAGACACTCAACTTAGTTCTGCTCGGACACCAATGCGTTCCTAGAACTCGTACACTCCGTCAATATACCCGTCCCCTATTATTTGCTTAAGTGGGGGCGAGACAGCCTTATTGTTAGCCGTGACAGCCGCGGGCGAGCCATTTGAGAAAATTCAAACAGAGTGACCCTAGGATTTAAGAAGTGCTGTTCTGATGCGGCTGTAGAATTACGACGGGGTAATTTACCCGACAAATGGGGTAATTTACCCGATGCGAATAGGGCGATTGTTTTTTTGGTGTTGAGGTGTGTTAGACCAGTGGTAGCCAAACTTTTCATGGTCGCGTATTTTACATACTTATTATTGTAGGTATAATGCCTTTATCGATACAATAAAACCTTATATAAGAAACTCAACACGTTCACTGGACACAGGACACAATTTGTTTGATCTGCAATCCCCAAGACAGACTACTACTACCGCGGACTATCTTCATTCCGTATGTTATCGAAATCAGTTCAGCAGTAAAATCGAGAAAAGGCAATACCGCTATACGTATACTTTTGCTATAGAATTAAAATATGAACAAGTACCTAGTTAGCCTGTCGCCTAAAATATACATAAACTTACGTCCTTAGTCGCTCTTACGACAACCACGGAAGAAGGCACGGTGATGGTTACGTTACGTCACTTTATCTTAATAAAATCAACTCGATCACGTAATCTCAATAATAATATTCAATAGCCAAATACGACATTTTTTAATTGTATTGAATTCCTGACATTTATTTTTATTACTTACAAATTTAATATGTGTCTATTTTTATTATTTATCAACTATAGTTTACAATTTGACGATCCTTTTGCGAATTACTTGTATCTGACAATTCTGACATGATTTATGGTACAATGTGATTTCAAAATGAAATAAATCAGTCGCCGTGTGGTGTCGGGATAGAATAACACCTCTCCATTTCTTCCGTGGATGTCGTAAGAGGCGACTAAGGAAACAGGTTTAGGTATGTTGTAGGCGACAGGCTAGCAACCTGTCCCTATTGTACCTCTTCCATCTTTGCAAACCTAAAACTATGCTACAAGTGGCTGCGAAGCGTGGTATAGTCATAATCATGGTTTTGTTTATGTTACGTTTCATGTGCTTTGCCTACCCCATTTGGGAATACAGGCGTGATTAAATGTATGTATGTATAAATCAGTCTAGTCTAGTCTACAGCGACGAATAGTAAAGCGTCGAACATTAGGACCTTGTCAAACGGGACCTTGGCGTTTGTCGGCAGTTTGGGAGCCACTGCCACAAGTGCGTAGGCGCCTGTTGCGCCATTTTGACGTGAATCAGCTTGCGCAAGCGCTCGTGTGGGCGCGGCTTTGCCTTAAATGAAGCTAACCTAAACCAGTAAACCCATCATGATACCAAAAGTTTGGGGATTGACGACTTTTAAATTTGGGTGGGTTATCTCTTCTTTTTCCTCTAAAACAGTCTGTTTATTCATTGGCGTCGATCGCTAGGGTTGCCATTTTTTTAAGGTAAAATAGGATTTGTGCAACAAATGGCTCAAAATACAGGGTGAAAAATTAGTCATAAACTCATAAACAGAAATATATGTGTCCCGTGTGGTACCTGGTTAGAATAGCACCTCCCCCTTTCTTCCCGTGGGTGTCGTATGAGTCGACTCTGGGAAAGGGTTGGTGTATTGTGGGCGATGGGCTAGCAACCTGCTGTCACCACAATATCACGTTTGACCATCTGGTTACCCTGAGTTTGCTAAACGTGGCACTGGATTTTTGAATTCATGTGCTCTGCCTACCCCTCCTGGGAATACAGGCGTGAGAATATGTATGTATGTATGTTTCTGAGATTTTTTTTATTAGCTGATTAAAAAACAACATTGTTTTGTGTGTACATATTTATATTCTCATGTAAGTATATTTTTGATGTCACCTAGTTTCGCCTAAGAAAGCTTTATAAACATACATACATATTCTCACGCCTGTATTCCCAAGAGGGGTAGGCAGAGCACATGAATTCAAAAATCCAGTGCCACATTTAGCAATTTCAGGGTAATCAGATGGTTAAACGTGATATTGCAGTGACAGGTTGCTAGCCCATCGCCCACAATACACTAACCCTTCCCAGAATCGACTCTTACGACACCCACGGGAAGAAAGGGGGAGGTGCTATTCTAATCCGGCACCACACGGGGTAAGAAAGGGGAGGTGCTATTCTAACCCGGAACCACACGGGTGCATAAATGTAGTAACATACATATACTTAGTACAATGGACTGGTATAATAGCACAATATCATATGTATACTAATACAGCACAATGTGTGTACTCGTAGGATGGCAACCCTATCGATCGAAGTATAGTCCTCGGCATCAAACTTGGCAAGATTCTTTGTAGTGGGGGTAAGTTTGGGCATCGCTTTTTCCAGGGTAAAATTACCCCCATCTGTTTGCATAAAAATAAGCTAGAAGTGGCTGTGAAGCGTGAAATAGTCATAATCATGGTTTTGTCTATGTCACGTTTCGTGTGCTCTGCCTGAACCATTTGGGAACACAGGCGTGATTGTACATATGTATGTAGTTACCCCCATTACAATCGAGATAAGTTATATGCCAGTATCTGGCAACGAAATAAATAGTACTGTTGATTCTATTTTAAACTTAGAACGACAGTTCTACCTGCAAGTTGGCGCAAGGTCCGATCCGGTTGGCATTTGCGTGGCGTCATCTCTGAGTCAACACTGTCGTATATTAAATGAGTTTGAAATTGAATATGGAATGTCTTGGCGGCCAGTGATCTAAAAGTTTAAGGTTCTTTATAGTTCAATCTCCGTTTTTCTTTTAAAAACTGACAACGCACTGGCTGAGTACACAAATTATATCCGCAAATTGTATTAATCTGGGGGCATATTGCAGTATCATACCACATATTAGGAATAAGACAAGTTTGTAAGGTTTTTTTTTTCTTGTAGCCTCAACAGGTTACGATTACGACTTCGGAAACTCACATTCGTGATATTAAAATACTAGTCCAAATTGGTGAAAATCGGAACACTGAAACCAAATTATGGTACAAATTAAAGATCTTACCGGTTATGATGAATGACTAAGTGATGTAGAGTTGAAAATAACACCTCTATTTGTTCCGTGGATGGCGTAAGAGGCGACTGGTGCGTGTAGGTTAAAATATTCTAGAAATAGCTGCGAAATGTGAAACTGTCATTGATTTCGACTAAATGTAACGTTTCTTATGCTCTGCCTACCCCACTTGGGAATACAGGCGTGATATATCTGTTTGTGTAAGTGAAGTTTGTTAAATTACTACATTTTAGACCGATATTTATACAGGAAGGACTTAAATATATCTACTTAGCTTGTTGAGATGTACGCTCGAATGAAGCAATAGAAATCTAAAGGGATGCCATAAAGTATTAAACAATATGAAATCACAAAGACTTGGCAATGGTTCATATCTGCGATCAGTTTTTAATTACGACTGATATAATCTGTGGTCGAGATGCCTTTTTGCTGTTGGCAACACTGTTCTAGGCAGCCGACCGATCTTATATTCAGATAAGGAAGCAGCGGAAACCTAGCAATCAAATGGCCAGTTATAAAGTTTTTTTTTAATTTAGAACGGACACGTTCGAATTTTATTTAAATTAAGTACGTTTGTTTTGAGGGTCCCGTAATTAATAGATGGAAACCGTTACTTCAATAGATGCGATAACTTGGTGTTTATTTTATCATTGAAAAATCAATGTTATTCATGTTTTATCATATTTTATCATAACAAGACAATCTAGGTAGGTAGAAAGACGTAGGAATAAACTCTATCTTATAATTACATACTTCTCTACCAACTCGATGTCAGTGACGAGAAGGATCATAAATATATGACTGTATTAACATAATTTGATACCGAACATTGTTGTTGATGTAATCTAAAAATAGGCCTTAAACAAGTAATAGTAGTAACTTAATGCTATGTCTGCAATAAAATAGTTCAATTCTGTGCCAAATAGCGTCAAAAGGGCTGCACTCAGTATGATATTGCGGCAAGCCGCATGCTGATGTTCAGTGTCACCCTGGAACATAAAAGAAAATAAACATTAAGAACAGCAAAAATAAAGTAAAGTAAAAATATCTAGTATCCTGATGGTCGGTAATAATTTGTTTTGTTTTTCTTTTGCGTAAGTACCTATTTAAATGGTTTAAACTTTGAATATGCATTAGCGACTTTTTATATAATCTCCGTTACATCGAAAACCACTCTCATAGAGCATAAATAGTTCATAGTGCATAATTATTATAATTATAATATATCACTATCTGTATTATACGAATTCATTAAATTTAAAAGATATCTCAACTTTATAGCGTAACGTTTTTTTATTAACGGTGAGATTTTGTGACCGATGGTATTTTACTTAGTCATACACTTATGCTCTATTTACCATGTATGCCAAAATGAGTCGTAACTGACAAGCATGCTAGTGTCATGCATATGCATGACAGCTCAGCATGAAGCGTGCTAGAACCCGCTTAAAAAGTATATTTAAGGCAATGAAAATACCGCACTTTGATAACTTAACTATTTTTACGTAACTACATTTCCGGATTTTAAATTATAATAATGTACGCGTATTTACATAGGTGTTTCTATTATTACCTTAAAATATGTAAATGCATAAAGGTATTGTTCTAAAGTTGTTGAATGTAGAATAAAAAATGAGGAAACTCCATATATGTTGCGTTCCAAATAACATAGAATTTTTAAATAAAAATACTTAAAGATAGATTCCGTTTTCACACTCAATGTTAAAAAAATGCTTTCGATCGAATCCACCGTTTTGTCGCAAAATCTGTTAGGTACTATTTAACTGCAAGTAACATATACTTATTCGCTTTAAAATCTGAGCTTGATTATAGTTATTAGTTATTGTTAAAAACAATTATCGCATTAACTTAAAGCTGGCCGCTTTAAATTCAAAATTCGAATTAACTGCGCGGCGCTGTCCCGCCTGCAATTTACAAAGTTAGTTTTACCGCTCACCAAAATAGTAAATGAACTTCACTAGAACAATTTATTGCGGGCCCTAAAACAGTTGTCTCTTTCGTAACGGCAAGGCTAACTTGGCACGAACCCGGTTCAATGCGGGGTTCTATTTTTGTTTTTCTTTTTTCTTTTAAATGGCTTATCGTATTAATACAATGGTATAACCTGTAGCATTGCCAACGTGAGTGGAATTCTTTAGCATACGGACCTTTTTGCATTTGTCGTAGTTTTTTTTTAATTGTTTCTAGGCGTTTTATAAGGAGTGTAGGATTCAGTTCAGATGATGTAGTATTTTAATATTTGTAATTAAATATCGCGCTTGTTTATTATCTGTACTAAATACTTTTATTTTGTACATGAAACGTCTAATAGACTGATGCAAAAGAGAACTGTTAATATACAGCACAGGCTTGTCACTATTAAATCACTTTTAACTTTAAATGAAAAATCTGTTACGTAGTTTTAAAGATTTTAGCATACATAGGGACGGACAGACAGCGACTATGTTGTATTCTATGTAGTGATACTTATGTATGTGATTTACCAAGGCATAGTTTTTGCCCCGTGTGGTGTCGAATTAGAACAGCACCTCCCCGTCTCTTCCCGTGGGTGTCGTAAGAGTCGACTCTGGGAAAGGGTTAGTGTACTGTGGGCGAGCTAGCAATCTGTCACTGCAATGTCACATTTAACCATCTGGTTACCCTGAAATTGTTAAACGTGGCACTGGATTTTTGAATTCATGTGCTTTGCCTACCCCTCTTGGGAATACAGGCGTGAGGATATGTATGTACAGTCACGAACCGAGATTGTTGAGCCACTTGCCACTGTTCGCAATTTAGACGTGTAATCAATGACCAGTGTGACCGACTAGATGTCAGCTATTGGATTAGTATTACACGGCCAAGTTACAAACATAGGTAAGTGGTTCAACAATCCCTGTTCGCGATGGTTGGTTTTTACTTATTACTAAACTAACATAATCGTACCTTTACTAGTGCGTTGTTCAAACGCCGCATACATTACATAACTGTTTCCCGCTTTCACTTGTACTATAACAGTGTGCGATCGAACTGCACAGTTAACTTGGTAACTCTAGCAGTTTATATGTGCTACAAAGTTATCCTTGCAGTGGTCGGAAGTCGGAAAAATGGCGCGTTGAGTATGAGTATTTAGTTATTCAGATACGCGTGTTACATATACATATATTCAGATTTTCAACTTTTATGTACATACATATTCTCACGCCTGTATTCCCAAGAGGGGTAGGCAGAGCACATGAATTTAAAAATCCAGTGCCACGTTTAGCAATTTCAAGGTAACCAGGTTAAACGTGATATTGCAGTGACAGGTTGCTAGCCCATCGCCCACAGTACACTAACCATTTCCCAGAGTCGACTCTTACGACACCCACAGGAAGAAAGGGGGTGCTATTCTAACCCGGCCAGGGCCGTCTTTCCCTTAGGTGCAGGGTGTGCGTTGCACACGGGCGCCGCGGTCCTTGGGGCGCCGAGAGCAGCTCAAACGG
>BHDV01003182.1:28726-49554 GCA_005406045.1 Adoxophyes honmai | reverse complement strand
TCACGTTTTACCATCTGGTTACCCTGAATTTGCTAGACGTGGCGCTGGATTTCCGAATCCATGTGCTCTGCCTACCCCTCATGGGCATACAGGCGTGAGAATATGTATGTATGTATGTATGTGATTTGCGGTATAAAAAAAAATCAATCTATTATCTATCTACCTCTGCTAATTTGTTTAGAAGTATTTCTTATGTCTGGTTTTCCCTTTGGCTTTGTGTTGTCAGCCGATCTTGCAACAGAGCTGAATCGTACGTTTTTGTTCTTTTTGTCTTTTTATACTTAAATACATTACGTGATCTTAGCGGTGCGTATTTTCAAAAACCCTCTGGCTTACAATCGTTACGCATGGTTTAGCAAGAGATTAAGTTCTTGAAAATAATTATTTAAAACTAAAAAAAAAACATCAGAACGACGGCTGCACGGATCACATTTCCTTTGCTTAATCCTGACGGAATGAAAAAAAATCATAGCTACCGGTGACACTGTAGGTAAATACGTTCATTCATTCATTCAACCTATTTGTATCCATGATTTTACTACCAAACAAAGTAAGAGAAAAATAAAGGGTAGAAATTACAAGAGGCGCCACTGTCCTCGAAAATATCACTTCCGACATAAATTGCTTGAGTACGGGAGAAGGAAGTATGCAATAAATTTTCGTGACAAAATTTAGTTACATTTTTCCTTTTTTCAATTTTTTTCGACCATGTTTAAAACTTGTAAATAAGCCTAATTAAATTAGGTACTTACATAATGTTTATTTTAAGTGAAGGCATTGCGTGTGCTGCCCAGTGCAAGTGATAATTTGGCATAACAACATATGTAATGTATTGGAACGTGTTAAGGCTGCTCAAGTGAGCATGTTTTTCACTTATCGACCAAAATGTTGAGTGGCAATTATTTGTTATTTGGCAGTTATTTGCAGTACCTACTTATTTTAATAGGGTTGCGGAAATGGCGGGTTATTTTTTATTTTATTACATTACATTGCGTTCATAAGAACTTATTTTCATTACTGGACAAGTCGGCAGTTCAAGATCGGTATTTGTAAAAGAAAATTACCAAGTACAGACCTGGATTAATAAAACTACTTAACGACTCTGTTCGATCGACGCTATGCTAGTATAAATGGCAAGGACTCTATGAAAGCATTGGCTTGAATTTGAATTAAGAATAATCCTATTAGCCGTAGTTCTAATAATTTTAAACAAAAAATACCGACTTCAAATTTGGGCTATACTGAAAGCATTTGTCTAATAATGAGGGTGACCTTCCATCACCAGCAGGCCTCACTAATTACTGAAATTATAATTTCCAGTCTGCAGGTGCATTCAGTATTGAAAGAATTATCCTTTAACTCCTAAGCATTAAGGAGTTGACCTTCCATCATCAGCTCAGTCATATTTTTTTTACTGCCGGACGTAAATACTGGTGTAGCTTTGAAAAATGTACTAAAAACATTACCTGTGCCAATAAAATTTGAGGGTTGCCCTCGATTTCCCTCATATTCCATCACCAGATCAAGATATGCTGGCAATGGGACCACCTGGAAACTATACCCTTTCAAACAAAAAAAAAAATCCAAATCGGTCCAGGCGTCTTCGAGTAATCAGCGAACACACATAAAAAAAAATAATGATGATAAAAAATAAAAATAATAATAAAAAAAAAATATCCCGACGAATTGAGAACCTCCTCCTTTTTTTGAAGTCGGTTAAAAAACAATATTGCTTTTACATAGATGAGATGACGTGCTAACGGCAACTTTCCAAAATGGCTGCCGATTTCAGAAGTTTTCGAAAACCAAAGGATCCTAACTATCCTGAAATTCTCGACAACTTTTGCAACTCTCTGGAAACTATAACATGATCTCTGTAAGAACGTCTAGACGGCTGAGAACAAGGAGCGACTGTCATGCGCGAGATAGCAAGCAAAAGAGTGTCGATCGTAGCAAGTAAAACAAAATCAAAATACCGTATCTACCCCTGTGGAAAGGTGCGTGATGATTTGTTTGAAAGGTGGCTTCTCGCCTGAAACCCATCTTCTTAAGGTGATATCAGACGGTTCATTCGGATGAACGTTCATCCGAGTAATTGCTTCATTTTTCTTTCATTCCATGTTCAGATTGTTAAAGGTGAAATCAGACGGTTCATTCGGATGAACGTTCATCCGAGTAATTGCTTCATTTTTCTTTCATTCCATGTTCAGATTGTTTAGCTAGAAATCAACATTCACTAATGCTTTCCGACAGTATGGCGTCAAATGAAGTCGTGTCTTGGGATAGGTTTAGTTTGGCGAATCCGAGTGAACGGTTCATTCGGTGTTCAGACTATTCATTTGTCGTTCATCGGAGTGCGAATGAAAGATGCCGAGTGAAGCGATCCAACATTGCTGGATCGATTCATTAGTGAATTATTCGACAGTTTTGTTTCATTCCGTGTTCAGACGTGTCATTTCGAGTGAATAGTACCGAATGAAAGGCGAAAATGAAAGAAAAATGAACCGTCTGATATCACCTTGTCACCTCTTACGACTTGAAATGGTAAAATGGAGAGTAATTCTAAAACAACACCACAGAAAATGCACCAAATGTCTTCACTTAAAGAGTACATACTGGGCTTTTAAGTAAAGTTGCTTAGTAAAGTTTATTGCTCTCAGGAACGCTGGTCAGAGCAAATATTGGATTTATTAGCTTCAAATGACTCGCCAACAGCATTTTGCGGCGGTTCTTTGCTGTTGGAACGAAATTTGACTAAAATATTAATTTAAGACAGTGCCATTTAAAACTGAAGTGTTTGGGTTATTAAACTTTTTAATATAGTCGAGTTATTCGAGCATGTATTCGAGTTTTGTAAACTACGCAACGGATTTTTATGCATTGAGACATTCAAGAGGAAGGTTTATATTATTATGTATAGTACATGCATAATGTAATTAATGTAGTAGAGAAATACTGTTAATTTTAGTGTTAATAAGTGCGGAAAATAAATCATTAAACTAGTTAAGGTGTAGACACTCGTACTAGATAATATTAGAGAATCAATACAGTTGACACGCGACGAGTGAAAAAAGAATTCCAAACGCATTTTTTTCATTATTTTGCGTTAAATTTGGAATGTTACAAAAATGACAAAATAATACATTCGTAACCCTAATTTTCAGAATGTATTTATACATTCGTAACCCTAATCTCCCGCGAATATTTGATAGCTATACTTTTTCAAGGTCGGTGCCGTGGGCAAAGGGTTTAAATGCCATGCAGCCACCAACAGCCACAAACTTTCCTCAAATTAGTTAGTAAATCAGTTCATGCATCAGTAGATTTAAAAAAAAAGGAAAAGCAAAGGCATTTGTTCATAAAATGCCAGTTTCAGAGCAATTGTGTTAAAAAACTGTTTGCTCATGTTATGTCATATGATAACTTTATTACACCGATCGCTCTTGGCTAGAAGGTCGGCACGAGGTCTGTGCACCGACCGGCAAGTGCTAATTGGCCGCTCAAACAAAATGATAGTGTGGCAGACCCGCTATCTTAACACACACATACTATGTAAGGTCCCGTTTTGTTGTACACATAATATCACGCCTATGTTCCCAAATAGGCTAAAGCATACAAACTTTACGAAACCGAAACCATGACAGTAAACAAAGAGGTATAATAGTGACAGGATGCTAGCCTATCGCCTAAATCCATTGAGGATAGAACCTATAGAGTACTAATGTCATCTTGGTTGTTCGGAAATTATTCCGCAAAACAATTGAAGTGATCGCTGTGCTCTTATTGGCCGGTCCAAGATCGCGCGTAACGCTAGTGCGTTTTTCTCTACGGTTATTGGCTCTGTACAGTTCCTGTGACAGTGACGGTGACGTTTAGTATGTTGAAATCAACAAACTATTTGCGGACCGGGGTTGCGAACATTGTTTCTGTATACATAGGTTTGTATCCTCTATGCCTAAATCATACATAAATAAACCTATTTCCTTAGGAAATGGAGAGGTGTTCAAAATAGGAAAAACTTTGGAAAAAATGTGAGGAATGTGCACTTGACATTCTTGACATCTATTGTGTCCACATCACAGACTTATATCGAAATAGATACAGCGAGTTCCTGCATTTGTATGAAAACCAAGCGTGCCACTTTTCTACCTACTGTAACGTCACTTGAGCGCTTTAGTGATGGGAATTGAGTCAATTGACAGTCCGAGTGAAACCGATTCAAAGGTGACGCCGCTTTATTCAAGTTGTAGGCAATTAAACCTAATCTAAGTGGTACAAAACTAAATGAAATCGCGTCAAAGGAAGAGCTTGCTCTCCCTTTTGGCTCATTTTTGGCACGGGAAGCACATACACTTGCGTCATCTACTTCGATGTAAGTCTGTGGTCCACGTTGTGTAATACCTTATCGGTTTAGGTAGTTAAAACAATATAAACAATCTTGACATGTCTTTTTGTAGAAATACACAGTCTAAAAATGAAAATCACACACACAATTCAACACACTACACTATTACACTACACACATTACACTACAGTATTACACTATACAATTCAATTATGAAAGTAAATGATTTTTTCATACCGAAATTGTAAAATGTAAAGTTTTCGATTTATAAAGGGTACGTTTAAATAAAAAGACACGTCAAGATTGTTTACATTGTTTTAACTACCTAAACCGATAAGGTATTATACTCATATTCATATGTCACTCAAGTATCTTCAATGAGCGCTTTACAAGATATTCTTATAAGTACATACATCACGCGTGAATTCCCAAATGGGGTAGGCAGAGCACACGCTACACAGACAACCATTTCACGATGTCACTTCTTATTGTGACCCGTGTGGTGCCGGGTTAGAATAGCACTTCCCCCTTTCTTCCCGTGGGTGTCGTAAGAGTCGACTCTGGGAAAGGGTTAGTGTATTGTGGGCGATGGGCTAGCAACCTGTCACTACACGTAGAACCATCTGGTAACCCTGAAATTGCTAAACGTGGCACTGGATTTTCGGATTCATGTGCTCTGCCTACCCCTCTTGGGAATACAGGCGTGAGAATATGTATGTATGTATGTATACTTCTTATTTAAGTTATTTAGCTAAGTCTACACTTACAATTAGTCATACTTCTGGGCAAGTGAACGTTTTTTAAAGATGGCGCGTTTCCTGTCGACTCACCTTTTATAACTTGACCTTGGTTACGTGTTGAATGAGATTCTCAGTATCTAAGGATACATGTTTTCTATAGAATTTATATACATACATACATACATATTCTCACGCCTGTATTCCCGAGAGGGGTAGGCAGAGCAAATGAATTCAAAAATCCAGTGCCACGTTTAGCAATTTCAGGGTAATTAGATGGTTAAACGTGATATCGCAGTGACAGGTTGCTAGCCCATCGCCCACAATACACTAACCCTTTCCCAGAGTCGACTCTTACGACACCCACGGGAAGAAAGGGGGTGGTGCTATTCTAACCCGGCACCGCACGGGAATTTATATTAACTTTTGATATACGACGCGCCTTTCAATTCATACAAGAAGGCGTAAGCTTTTCATTTGAATATGGCTATTAAACAAACGTAGGTGTCAATAGAGATATTGTACGTAATTTTACGGCTTGTAGTGTCGGGATAATAACACTTCTCCTTTTCTTCCGTGGGTGTCGTAAGAGGCGACTATGGAGGTTTAGGTATGCTTTAGGCGACAGGCTTGCAACCTGTCACTATTCTACCTCTTTCATCTTTGCTTACCTAAAACTTTGCTATGAGTGGCTGCAAAGCGTATAGTCATAATCATGGTTTTGTCTGGCTCTGCCTACCCCATGTGGGAACACAGGTGGTGTTTATGTATATTAGTAGATTCTATAACTACTAGGCGACCGGCTAGCAACCTATCACTAATATACCTGCCAGCCTGCCACGTTAAACCCGAAAAAAAGCTAGAAGTGGCCACAAAATGTGAAATAGCTATGGTTCTGTCTATGTAACGTTTTGTGTGCTCCGCCTACCCCATTTTGGAATACAGGCGTGATGTATGTATGTATTTGACGGACTTTTTGGTCTGCGAATATACTATGGAATTATATGCAGTAACGCACACGACGCGCAATTAAGTCCGGCGCACAATGCATACAATCCACGCAGACTTTTTGTTCCGCAGACGTACGCACAAAAAGTCTGTCCGGGGGGTCTTACATATAGTATAAGGATGATTACTTGTTAAAAATTATAGTCAGCAAATATGTTCTTAGTATTCAACTACAGTGGTCGCCGCTGCGACATGACACTTCATTCTACGATCACTTGCATGGAGTATCAAATGACAATAGATTTCCAGAAACTAATTGTTTACTGTATACTTTATCGTATAATATCAAGTAACGAAACTTTTCCCGTGGGACTATTACGAAACACTTCTCGACCTATCTTTTACCAAGACTTGGTGATTTGTTTCGTATTGTTTACTTTATTTAATACATACATATCCTCACGCCTGTATTCCCAAGAGGGGTAGGCAGAGCACATGATTTCAAAAATCCAATGCCACGTTTAGATATATCAGGGAAACTAGAAGTTAAACGTGATATTGCAGTGACAGGTTGCTAGCCCATCGCCCACAATACACTAACCCTTTCCCAGAGTCGACTCTTACGACACCCACGGGAAGAAAGGGGGAGGTGCTATTCTAACCCGGCACCACACGGGATACTAATAATAAAATAAATATTTAAAAGGCCTCCCATACAACAATCGTGATTATTTTTGGTGTTTTTAGGTCGATCTGGGGGCACGTCCGTGCTTTGTCAAAAAAAACCAAGTCTCGCAACTCAGTTGTTCTGCGGTAAAAAGTTGTGAGATCCATGTAATACCAAGTCGGTATAACATGGTATAAATAAATATATCGAGACTGGCCAATGCCTGAAAACACATGTAAATTCAATTATTTAGTGCGATGGCCAAGTCTCGATATGTTTATTTATACCATGTTATACCGACTTGGTATTACAAGGATCTCACAACTTTTTACCGCAGAAGAACTGAGTTGCGAGACTTGTTTTTTTTTGACTAGTATTGTTTTTGATGGGATAAATATATCAGTAACAAATAGACACTTGAAATATGATATGTGATTGGGCGATGAATGGTACAGAAACCTACGAGCGCGTGTCCTACTCGCACTTGGCCAGTTTTAACCATTTTATTTCCCTCGCGAGGCAGTGTAGTCTGTGGGGACCAGTTGTCATTTAAGATTTCCGTGCCCGGCGCAACTCGAGTACGGAACCCGTTACATTTCTATAAATACCTCGCCAGTAACTATAACAAGGCTGGTTTAGCGGTAAGCGGATTACTTCTACACTCTTAGGCGCAGCGGTGACGACAGACTTTTTGTGCGATCGAGTCTGCGGCGCACAAAAAGTCTGCGTCCATTGTACCTATGTGTGCGCCGGATCGCTGGACTTTCTGCGCGTCGTGTGGGTTACTGCATATAATTCCATAGGTTATATTTTCACAGACTAAAAAGTCCGTCGCGTAGTTTGTCGTCGCAGGGCCTTACACAGCCACTTCTAGCATTTTAGGTTAACAAATGGAAGAGGTATAATAGTGACAGGTTGCTAGCCTGTCGCCTAAAGCATGTATTTAGACACGCGGCAGCGTGTCAAGCCAAGTTCAATAAACTTTATGCCTTAGTCGTCTTTTACGATTTCCACGGAAGAAATAGGGGTGTTAGTCGAAGTCGACAACACACAGGGAAAATTACGCTCACTGGCGAAATTATTGGCCCAGTATACATCACGCATGTTACTACATATAGTAGATTTATTGTTTAGGTAGCTAAAACAATGTAAACAATCTTGACGTGTCTTTTTATTTAAACGTACACTTTATAAATCGAAATCTTTACATTTTACAATTTAGGTATGAAAAAATCATTTACTTTCATAATTTAATTGTATAGTGTAACGATTTTCATTTTTAGACTGTGTATTTCAATAAAAAGACGTCAAGCTTGTTTACATTGTTTTAACTACCTAAACAAATCTACTATAATACTAATCCTGAATGGTATAGGTAGAACACACGAACATTACATAGATAAAACTATGACGACTGACAGACAACGAAGTCTCATTAATAGGGTCCCTGTTTTCCCCTTTGGGTACGTACCCTGAAATTGATACCTGTCCCACTTTGAACCTTTTCATAATGAGTTTCATATTGCTCTGATTAGTAGATAGTATGGCAAGTCACAGTGACATTTCTTGTGAAAAGGTACAAAGTGGCACAGTTATCAAATTCTTTGACTGTACCCTAAAAATACAGTTTAAAATTGAACGACCTGTTATAAGAAACGTGTTTTTCCGCACTAAAAGACATCAACGGGTGTTTGGCGCGTTTATGTCAGTTTGTTTCCTGTGTGGTGTCGGGATAGAATAACACCTCTCCATTTCTTCCGTGGATGTATGGTATATTTTAGGCGACGGGTTAGCTAGCCACTCTTACACCTGCCAACTCAAAACCTAAACAAATCTATACTAATATTATAAAGCTGAAGCGTTTGTTTGTTTGTTTGTTTGTTTGAACGCGCTAATCTCAGGAACTACTGGTTCGAATTAGAAAATTATTTTTGTCTTGAATAGACCATTTATTGAGGAAGGCTTTAGGCTATAAAACATCACACTGCGACTAATAGGGCCGAAGAAATAGTGGAAAATGTGGGAAAAAAACGGGGGAAATTAGTCACTATTCCACGCGAACGGAGTCGCGCGCACAGCTAGTATAACATAATGCTAAACTACATACAAGCTAGTATGCTATAAGTGGACACGAAACGTGAAATAGTCGTCGTCTTGTCTATGTAGCGTTTTGTGTGCTCTGTCAAACCCATTTGGGAATACAGACGTATGTATGTAGTACGGAACCCTTGTGTAATTTGTGTTTTTTTTAACGCCATACAAACAATCCGAGTCATACACTTGTATGGTAATTGTATGGCATTCGTGAGTAAGGCGATGACTAACTTGTGTCCTGTTGAGTGCGTGCCACTAATACTAAGTCACGATGGGTCATAAAAATAGCTTATCATATACGAATACATAGGACAGGTATACACATCTTACACCCGTGTGAATATAACCTCTCAATTTCTTCGGTGGACGTCGTAAGAGACGACTGAAGAAATAGGTTAAAGTATATTTTAGGCGACAGGCTAGCTTAGTGATGTGCCAACTCGGGATAAACGAAACTCGAGTTAACCCGAGTTAAAATCCATATAACTCGGGTTGAACTCGAGTTACGTAACTCGAGTTAACTGAATGAACAAGTGAATGATTTTTTTTTATTTTTTACCAGTTTATTCCTTCAACAACCATTAATTCATTCCAAACTTAGTGTTATTCTATTGGGACCTGGCTTTTTTCAATAACAGAACAATAACCGGCAGTTTAAAATTTAAAATCTATATAATTATGTGACACTTGTTTCTTGTTTTGTTTGATATGAATGAATGAATGAACGTGAACATAGATCCTTCGACAACGATTCCATTCAATTTACGAACTCGAGTCGGAGCGGAGAGAATTCAACTCGAGTCGACTCGAGTTACGCCCAACTCGAGTTAACTCGAGTTAGTGACTCGAGTTGACCATTACTAGGCTAGCTACCTGTCACTATTATCGCTGCCAATTCACTTAAAAATAGCTAGAAGTGGCCACGAAAAGTTAATTTAGCCATTAACCGGCGTGTACGCACGTGCGATCATTCGACATTGCGATGCTACATGGTTGACTAAGCCGGAGTACCAAAGACTTTTTTTACATGAAAATTTATCGTATTTTTATGAAAATTCTGGGAATATAACTTCACGAGTTTTCACGAACACAGGTTCAAAGTTTAATTGAGATTTTTATTCCACGGGAAAAGCGTGGCACAGACTAAGCAGATACCATAATATTTTATCTGCGTTTAAATGCCGTCTTTCCATACGTCGGCGTCAACAGATACTATTGATGGTAAAATATAAGTAACAGCGCTGTGTGTGTTAAGCCCGTCACAGACTACGCATATTCGATAATATTTTATCTGCGTTTAAATGCCATCTTTCCATAAAGTCGGTGCCAACAACAGATACTTGACTTGACGGTTAAATACTAGTTGTGTGAGTTAGCTCATTGAATTATATAGGGAGCGATATTGACAGATATCCGTTCAGATACCTTGTTATATCTGATTAGTGTGTGACACACGCCTTACACTATTTTTATGCCACTTCGCTACCTAGTCACACTAGAACAACGGTTGATTCTAATATGCACTAGTTCTACGAACTCTCATTGTATGGAGATGAGCTGATGACAGCTGTCAACCTGACATTCGTCGACCTCACAATGGCCTGACAAAAGCTTCTGGTTTTTGCGCTGTCAAATTGGGTGAAGCGTTTTTTTTATACAATGGGCGAGTGTGAAAGGTTTTGAACGGTTCCTGAAGTTATTTTGTAGACAAACGAAAACTGAAGCGTCCTAATCACGAAAGAAACTGACGTTTCTTAATTTTATTCTGGTATTTATTAATCCAGTCATTTTGTCTGAAAAAGGGCATGGCAAATGAACCGAGAAAGCTAAATTTTTGATGCAACGTGGGGGAGCCTAAAAAAGCCTGACTTGAACTTTATTGTCGATCAAGATTTCCTATGTGGATTTTCTGCCATTTTGATTTTGTCTGAAAAAAGGCTTGGCAAATGAACCGAGAAAGCTAAATTTTTGATGCGACGTGCGGGAGCCTAAAAAAGCCTGACTTGAACTTTATTGTCGATCAAGATTTCCTATGTGGATTTTCCGCCATTTTGAAAATAGGGATAAAATTGGTTTTTTGACAATAGTTTGGCTATCCGACGAGTTCCTAGCCACGTTTAGCATTATGTTATATTTAAACATAGATAAGGCTATTAAGTATACACATTTAACCATTAAATTTCATTTGTTGCAGTTGGAAGCCAACAATGTGACGTTGCCGCCAATTCCAACTGAAAAGTGTTCTTCACCAGTCCGCCATTTTCGAATACCATAGACAATGAGTGTTGCCAGCCAAGTAAGTCCTTAAGGATATTTTAAAAAAGCGAAGCGAATGCTTTTTTCCAGACGATTTTACAAGATGTATTTTTTTTTGATATTGCAAACAATAACGAAAACATTGCATAAATAAACGAATATGTATTAAGACTTGTACCTTTTCCGCTTTGAACCAAGCAGTTATTCGAGGGTATCAACAGCTGTTCTTTAGCCCTATACTCCGTTTCGTTTAGGATTAGACATGTAACGGACAAAATTTGATTTTTTCTCTGGTATCCAAGGTGAAACTGGAAATCATTACAGTAACACTCATTACTGTTAGTTATAAATGTTATAATGTTCTCAACACAAACTGTATCATAATTTGCGGTACCTTGGGTTTACTAAAACCGTGTGAGGATTGGACCGTATATGAAATGGAGTATACATAGTTAACGACAAGACTCTTTAATTCATTTAATAGTCCGTTTCCTTCAATACTTAGTAAGGTGGCGGCGTTTTTACTATCGCGTATTAATTATCTAAAAAAACTACTTCGATCGGAACGAGTATTTGAAATACTCGGTATTTAAACTCACGCATGGCTCTAGAAATACTAGTTCAGTGATTAAGTATTATTGGACTACGCGGCTCGAGGTTATCAAGCGAGTTAGATTACATTGCTGTTTTAGTTCGATCTCCTTTTAAAGCACACTTGTACGCCCCGCAATGGTGATGTGTTCGTTAAATTTGTTACGCTCTCGCGAGTGGGTAGAGTTTTCTAAATGGCAAACGGAAAAAGCTACATTTTTCAAATAATTGCAGATGGTGCCAGCCAATCTTAGGCAATTTCGATCGTGATGTATCTTGTTAAGTTCTCGTTAGTTGACTCTACGCCGATTTCTGTGGCAGAAATAAGAAAAAAATATAAAGGACCTTCGATCAAACAGAGGACGAAAGAAATTAAAAAAAAAAACTTTGACAACACCATTGACTAGTGACAGTGACAGCTCCACTTTTTCAGACGCGTTCCCGCCAAAATAGCAACTCGTATTGAGACAGCAGAAAGCACTGGCCGCAAAAAGTTTATTTTACCACCACTTAAAGCAATAGTGTTTTCTAGAGTTGGCGTTTTTTTTTGTACCATTACGTAGTGCGGTGAATGTCAGTATATCGCGGACCAGTTATATTATAGTGAAGCCTCTGCCGATGGGAGATAGGGAGCCGCGTTCTCTAGGCGTAGGGTTGCCAGAAAAAAAATAGGTAAATGTTTTTTTTTTAGTATGTAATATGGAAACAAGTTGTAACCACTATTGCCATAGGTTTTTAAGTCAGAGATGGGTATTAGTGATAGGTTTGTTGCCTGACGCCTGAATACTCATTTTCTTTAGTCGCCTTCTATTAAGTAGTTAATTAAATTATAATACGGCGAAGAAATAGAGAGATGTTATTCTAACCCGAATTAATATGAACTGGTTAATTGTTTTGCGTCCTTATCGAATTGCATTCCTCAAATATCCAGTCAATCGTCCGAAGATTCACTGGCTGAGATTCCCTCGGGGACAAGTTCCCCTTTGTACATGAAGCTGTTATTCCGTACGCTGTTTCATTCGTAGGTAATAAAAAGTCTTACAACAACTACGTTTTTTGATACATGTCATGTTACGTATTTCCTATATCAACTTTAATGTTCAAAAGTTCCATTAGGATTGTTTCTGGTTTTTTTATTATTCCACGGACGCGAACCCTTTCGCATTCAAATAAAAAAAAAAATCGGCCAATTGTCTATGAATTTTTCATTATCTCGTCGTATCCTACGAAAAGGGGCGTAACTACAAAAAGTTGATTTTACAGGAGACGCTTTAAACTGTTTAAAAAAATCAGCGTAAAACCTAGTAACCTAAAATTAAGAAGTAAGAATACTTGACACCGCACAATTTTTATGGTTAAATATATTTATTATTTTTTGTCTAATTTCTGTAAAATATGTCAGTTAATTCTTTTTACCACGATAGTTTAAAAAATATTTTTTTTTTTCACGAGGAAAAAAGGCGTAAAGTAGTTAATGCCTTAGAAAATGGTGTCGTAAACACGTTATCTCCATGGAAAAGGGGCGTAAAGGTTGTAACGACACCGTCCCAGTCTAGTACATGCGCAAACGCTCCGCGTGTAAAAGGGCGTAATGGTGAACGCGGCCGGCGGTTTCCCCTCCCGCAGACTCCCCGCGCTTCACTTCTCCGCGAAAACAGCTTCTTACGGCTATAGTGGCGTTATTCGACGGAAGAAATAGAGCTATGGCAATTGTGGCTCATCTGAAAAACTTGAATAACTTTTCGAAATGAAATGACTTTGTTATATTTTTAAGACTAGTAGATGTAGAAAAAAATACAGAATTCGATTATCAAAGAAGAGGAAAAAGGCATTAATGGTAATTACGCCCCTATTCGTAGGATACGACGATCTGTCAACCCTAGGTTTTTCCGGCCCTGTCACCCAACACTCGTATTTCCACCTTGTTAGAGCCCATTATCGATTGACGTTTACGGATCTGCAAGTATATTTTTACCTATGGACAAATCTAGAACTAACGTTACCCCATACAGCCTCATTCAGAGAGCGAGCTCAGTGGCGCCTTTTTGAGCAGCAAAGTTAAGTTTGCACCCGTCTATTATATTGGATCTTGGTTGCAATAGTTGTTACTACGATAACTCGAAAGTTCTTGTTGATTTTTTTACGCTGTAAAAAGGATGTTATAAGTTAGATAATATCTGTGGAGTTAAAATGTAATAATATATGAGCCTATTTGTTTTTCTAGGGCGTTGTGATTCTAAAAGGTGTGAACCAATTTCGGTGAGGTCTTTTATTTGATAAGCAAGATTTTTTTTTGCTAAAAATTGTTATGTGTTTATTTAGTTTGCGCTATGGCCTCTCTATCAGTGACATGAGTTAACATCCAATAGTACCACTTCGTAATTTTAATCGGTAAAGTAAAAATCGGAATAAGTATTGTGTTTGTTTGTATACATCTACGCAAAACCGTTGCAGGTACTTTTCAAGACTAATCCCTTACAGTTGTTAAACGGAATATTTTTTATATGGTCATAATATTAAAACATATCAAAATTAGTTTACCTAATGTCAGGTGATTTTGCTAGCAATTTCATATTGCAATATAAAATATAATAATGACTCGTATTGCAATGTAAAAATAGTAATGACATTTTCGTCTCAACTCAACGCATGGCGAAAAACACTGAGACCTTAACGAAGGATTAAAACTATGAGGTGAGTTTATGGTGACAACAAATGGTACCGCAGGTCGCGACATCGCAATCGGCCTGTTGTTGATAGTAATAGCACATTGTGGTGTCACTCCCTGTACGACAAAAGGATTTGTTGGCACATGCTCGGAACCTGTGGTTTTCTCCTTTAATACCTTTTTTTACTCTTCTTCGTTCCAAGACTAACAATCTGCGAAATACGTGACTAGTAGAAATTTACGTTAATTCCACAAACAATTGCGAATCGCTCGCACCGCCAGCCACGCGTGTTCCAAATTTGAAATGTTTCGAATTGGTTTTCTTCTTTCAAAAGTCAATTGACGTTCGAAATTTTAATGATTCTACGATGTAAAGAGGCCATTTTTCCTACTACGGAAAACTTCAATGCTGAATTTTAAAAAATACCAGATGAAATTATGAGCATACCCCGGCCGGCGAGAGCAAAAATGCGTTGACAGCTTAATAGTGCGAGGACACACACTTTGGTCGATGTCGATAAAATCAACATGATGTACTGGACCTCCATTATTATATGCAGAAGTATTAATTATTGTTGTAAACAAAATTAAAACCAAGACGTGTTTGTATTTATTCTGTATTTCATGTAATTTTCGTAATATAAAATTAGCATTTTTTCTAAATTTTCTGATTTTAAACTCCTTCGCCTTGGCAATAAAATCCATTTCATCCAACTAAAGGACCGTTCTAAATCTACTGTAACTTATGAGTACCTAATGTGAAAAGTATCTATTTACAACTGTCACTCACTCTTATCTATTACGAACATTCCCTTGAGTATGATAAATTGATTATAATTGTAATCAGTTGATTGAAATAGTACATAAGCTTAAAAATAAAAGTCGTGCTTAATTAAATGTCGACTATTTTATCGACATCCATATGTCGATGGAATAGTCGATATTTAATTAAGCACTAGGAGCAGAAGCATTTTTGCTCTCGCCGGCCGGGGTATGTATGAGTACTTAAATTTGAATTTGGTATGACTTTATATCAGTACTTCGAAATAAAACTTTTACTTTGAGGCTACTTCCGCGTAATAGTTTTTTTTTAATTGATTTAAATGGTTTTGTTTTTAAAGTGTTTGTGTGCTCTGCCTACTCACGCATGATGTAAATATGTATGTATGTATGTATGTAAAATAGTATTCAAGTCTTCATACGATCCCCGTATACTAAACAATACTCTTAAGTTGTCTTACATCGGTGTTTTCCTTTAAACTAACGTAACCTAGGATCAAGTATAAGTATGGATGGAATATAATGACGGACGAAGTGAGGCATGTTTACTATATGAATTTATATATATCGTTGTAGATAGATACTAGAGATGTGTCACTGTAACATCTATAATACGTACTTTAAAAAAATGTTTATCCTCTTTGTATTATCATTTACTGTATGAAATTAGACTATAAAGGTAAATTTAATTAAAAAACATACATATTTTATTAAAATAGTAGCAAGTAAAATAAAAATTAGTGGTTGGTTGTTGTAAAATATAAGCCTAATGAGCCTTTACACTCCGCATATAACCTATTATTAATTGTGTATTTATGTACGGTACGAGCATAACAGAGACATAACGGGAAAAATAAAACAACAGTTATGATTATTTTACTTGGTTTTACTAGGTTTAAGCTTGTAGGTACATGTCTGAATACTTTTGAACGATTATCGTTTGAAAACCTTTCTGATATCAAGATTAATTGAAATGCAAAGAACACAATCGAGAGTATGGCGAAGGAGTCTATTTTTACCGGTTGATATTCTGCATCCACTTGTTTTTTTTAATCTGAGAACAATACACGTTAACAATTAGCATTACATTAGCTATACTACAGTTTAGTAATAGATTTTGCTGTTATATGGTGTTTTTCTGAATCTGTAGAACAATTTTATTAAACCAATTATTCAATTTAATCCAAGTAAAAAACAACCTGGCATACAATATCGATAAATTTTAACCACAGCTCTATCATCAAATTTTAAGTAGATGAACTGTCATAACTGCCTACTCGGATGTTTGTTTTTCGTTATTTTTACAAATGTTTGGCCTTAGGGGAACCTTATAGCTTTACAATAATCAGATTTTGCAGTTTGTTTATTCAGGACAGGTCATACAATGTAAATATTCCGTATTAAGTTCAAAATGATAGTCGATAACTTACCGATGGAAAGATATCCCGTGGTCAATTCGTGTTAATACACTCATTCTACTCTTGCAATCAATAGCCACGCAAGCCGTGGTTTCTGTGCTATTAAATTAACTATATTTCACGCTTATAAATAGAGAAAATCTGAAAACGTATATAAATAGAGAAAATCTGATATCAGAGTTGGTATCCAGCTGGCTACCACGATGACTCTGAAATTGACACGCTGACGTTTAAGACGGTCCTGACTGTCTATGCTTTTGTTTCTTTTTTTCACAGCACAAATTTCCATATGCCAAAACGAGATGCGTTCAATTTTTTCATTCGTCTAAATTATGTATGAGCCCTGAACGCAACAAACTAAATTCGTCTACGAGCTCGACGTCGTAGTGTCAAAATTAGCCGTTTGTTTTTTTAATTCTTAACGGAAAAGGCAAAGGCCAAAAGCCATACAGCCAAGTCTGCATCGCATGGATTTGACAGCTCGATTTCGAGCTCGACCGTTTTAGTTACTTAGTCTAGCCTTAGGCCGCTGAAAGTAGGCCGTATGCAAGGCCATTTATATCTGAGTATACACAGATGTTCAAGCTATGACTACTTAGTATTGTATATTTTAGGGATATTACGGAAAATGTTTTTATTTCAACCCAAATCGGAGTTCTTTAACTGGAAGACTGTCACTGTATTAGCAATGTCATTGGATAATTTACATCAATCACCTAGTCCCAAATTAGGCTATTTAATGCCTGTGTTATGCGAGACAACAGATAAACTTACTTATGTACCATCGAACCAATTGATTACTGACCCACCATAGGACCTATTCACAGTGAACGTCATAGTGACATTGCATTGCTTGACAAAGGAAATGTTTATGGCGTTTATTGTGACAACGTTCTGCGGTGGGTCAGGAATCAGTCTAGATAAACAGCAAACATTCGTATTCATAATTTTAGGTTTAAAAACAAAATGGTAGAGGTAGTATAAATAAGTGATCGGTCGTTAGCCTGTCGCCTAAAATATAGATTAGATTAGATTATTTAATCATTCAATATAAAACACAACATTAACAATACACAATTCAATGTCAAGTTTAGCGATTTTAGATTGAATTCGTCAAGTGTTTTAAGAAATAAAATAAAAATAAAAATTACCTTAATATACCATAAACCATAACCTATTTTCCTTGGTCGCCTCTTATGACATCCGCGGAAGAATCGGAGACGTGTTATTCTACGACACATAGGACTTACTTGTACGTGTCTATTTCACTTTTCGTGCGCTCTGCCTACCCTATTTGGGATTATAGGCGTGATTATATGTATGTATGTATGTATGTATCTATTGGAATAATGCTCAGTTTCGTTGTGTTCCTTACATTAACAATTACTTAGTTGCAATTTTCGTACCTAGAACTTAGTAGACCGCGGCGGCATCCGCTTCAACGCCTTTGTTACCATTGTTACTAAAATACACTCAAAGCAATTGGTTCCTGACTCGCCATAGAACCTACTTATTTACAGTAAGGCCACATACACTTGTAATTCCGTTTCGGAATTCCCGAAATATCGATTCGTAATATCGAACCATAGAGGAAAAACTAGAGAGACAATACTGGCTACCCAGTCCCACTAACCAATAGTTAGTATTACTTATATTCTGAAGAGAGGCCAAAGAAGTACACGAAACCGAATGAAGCGTGAAACGAGAGAAGTACGCCAGAAAGCCAATCTATGTTTGAACCTAAAAATAAGCCAAAAATTGCTACAAAACAAATGAAATAGTTATGGTTTTTACTACCCGAGAATGCAAATATGTGTCAATTCATTGTTATAAACACAAAAGAGGCCAAATTCCTAAAGATAATTACATACAAACCATTTAAAATGGTTATTGAACTTGTACTAAGCATTATTATGTCATACTTAGCTATACAAAACACATTACATACTCCGACAAACTCTTCTACAACTGCCGAGGGCGCCACTATCAACGCTTAAGCTTGAATTAATATGAAGCAACGCTAGTTCCATATTTGGCCACCAACGGATCAGGTTTGTGACACACTTCGATTCTGCACTGAACGATTGCAAAAAGCTGGTTTTTGCATCTGTGCCGTGTTGTTTTCGTCCCTATGCGTTGGTGATACGGCTTAGTTTGATGCATGGGTAAGGTTGTCGATGACACCTACGTGTTTAGGGTTGGCCGATTTGGTCAGATACTTAAAGTTACTTAGTTACTTAAAGTAACTGAATAAAATAGCTAAGTATTTAGTAATTTGTGTGTGACTCTGTAAAAAGAGCCTTAGTTTTTTTTTATTTACGGAAAACTGCCATTTTTTTTTTAATCCGAATGAAACTATACACATACTTACATCACTTCTGTATTCCCAAATGGGGTAGGCAGAGGGCGGGAAACGTTACATAGTCAAAATAATTACTATTTCACCTTTCGTAGCCACTTTTAACAAAACTTTAGCATGAAATAGTGATCAAAGCGGTACCTATAATAGTGACAGGTTGCTAACTCGTCGCCTAAGGCATACCTTAACCTATTTCCCTAACAGCTTCGACATCCACGGAAGAAATGGAGAGGTGTTATTCTAAGCCCGACACCACACGGGCATAACAAGAGACGTCAGTAGATAGCCTATCTCGCGCGCGACTTTACCCGCGCGCCAAGCCTACTGACCCACCATAGAACTTATTCACTGTAAACGTCATAGTGACATTGCTTTGCTCTACAAAGGAAATCTTTATTACGTTTATTGTGACAATCACGTAACAACGATCAGAAATTAATTGGTTATAACCTATGTATGTTTATATGTAAAAATAAAACGACCATCTCCCCGAAATTGCGGTAAATCTATGGGGAGAATTCTATAGTCGACTGGCAACCCTACTGGCTGGCCTCCATACTTTTGGCTACAACCACTTTCGCTTTTCGACGAGATCATGGGTTGCTGTAACACTGTTCGATCGGTCACTTTGAAAAAAAAAAACAGGTTAATGTAAAAGTACCATTGCTCGACGCCTCAACTCCCAGTAGATGACACCCATCTGTCACCTGTCTTACTATGACATAGGTTGCAAGTGTCAAGTATTGGGTCAGTGTCGAGCACAGGGACTGTGTCCGTGTGGTGTCGGGTTTAGAATAACACCTCTTTATTTCTTCCGTGGATGTCGTAAGAAGCGACTAATGAAATAGGTTAAGGTATGCCTTAGGCGACAATTTAGCAACTTTTTACTATTATACCTGTGAACTTAAAACCTATAAAATAAGCTAGCAGTGGCTATGAAACGAAAAATAGTCATGATTTTGTTTTTGTCTCGTCTCGTGTGCTCTGCCTACCCCATTTGGGAACACAGGCGTGATTGTATGTTTTTGTATAAATGAAGAACGTCGTTCGGTATTTATTATGCATGATTTCATTGATTTCCATCAAACGGCTGGAATCGGAAAGAATTTTATGGTCTTTAAACGATACTGAACCTTACGGTCACTGTGTTTAAGTCTACATTACCGTATTTTTGTATTCCGTGGTCGCGGGCGACGTACGTCACCTAGCTTTTGTACGCTGCTTGGTAATGTAGACTTAAACACAGTGATCGTAAGGTTCAGTATCGTTTAAAGAGCATAAAATTCTTTCCGATTCCGGCCGTTTGGTGGAAATCATGCATTAGTCCTTCAGTTTAGGTATTGTTCAGTTTATTTCTATTTTCTTACTAACTTTGGTGGTTAAAAAAAATCGGGCGTTCACCAAAACGTCTAGTCCCCTGTTTAACAGCCACATACAAGTTACATACTACTGTCGATTGTGTAATACATGCAAATCTTGCTTGTATGGACACTTGTATGAGGTTCGTCTGACGCTGGATTTGAAGTTAGATCTTTTTTTGGTTCGTGTTTTTGGGGAATTATACAAAGACAAAACCTAAGAACTAATAAAGGTGATCTTATCAGTAAAAATATCATATATCATGAAATTTTGCTAAAACATACACAAAGTTGGTACAGTTGATATGTCAGGGGCTTAGCGTTTCACAGACTACGCAGATACGATAATATTTTATCTGCGTATAAATACCATGCGATGTGTTAGCTCATTGAATTGTATAGGGAGCGATATTGACAGATAAGCGTTCGGATACAGATAGCATATCGGATGCAGATATATTTGCTTAGTGTTTGGCATACTTAAAATAATCACATGCATGTATGTCTAAGATAACAATTTAATGGACAACACAACATTTCGCCTCGCATCTTGCCTCAGAGTAGGGGCACCAACCAATGTCCCTCATCGCTGCCAATGCGGGAAAAT
>BHDV01003182.1:17102-28198 GCA_005406045.1 Adoxophyes honmai | reverse complement strand
AGTTAAGTTTATTTTTAGTATAAGTTATTTATAAGTTTCATTGTTATTTACCTTCTTTTAAATGTTATTCAATAAAGTAAAGTTACAATTTAATTATAATTCAGTAAAATAAAAATACAAGTAACAGATATTTAATACCTACACAATTTGGCAACTGTGTAACGTCTGTTATGCTGTGCGGGGTACAACCACTTTTCTAGCCACTTCTAGCATCATTTTAGGTTTAAAAACAAATGAAAGAGGTACAATAATGTCTAGTTGCTTAAAGTAGTGTCAGATTGCAACCTTAACCTAGCTTTCCTTACTCCACGGGAGAAATGGAGAGGTGTTAACAAAAAATGTAGTGGGAATATGTTGCCTTTTGACACTGCTGCTTACCCCCTCCATTTGCGTAGGGGTTAAGAATAAGGTTAGCACACGGCCTCGCCTCGCCGAGGTCGGAAACGCGTCGGTGACGCGTAGGAGGAGGTTACGTCATCAGTCAGCTCGACCTGGTAAAATGTTCATACATACGGTAAACGTCCCTGTGGTATGGTACATCAAGGCATTTAAAGACTCTTTGATCTTCTGCACTCCTGGTAGTCCTGGTGTAATGGATTAGAGTAAAATGGAGCGATGATCGGTTCTTGTGTGTTATTGGGGTGAGTCGGGATGATAAGGGGGTGGGTTTCATTGAGGTAAATGTACCAATGCTCGACACTGACCCAATACTTGGCGCTTGCAACCTTATGGCCTAGTAAGGGTGACAGATGGGTGTCATCTACTGGGCATTGAGGCGTCGAGCATTGGTACTTTTATTATCACGCCTGTATTACTAAATGGAGTACACAGGTCACAAGGAACTACACATACATATTCTCACGCCTGTATTCCCAAGAGGGGTAGGCAGAGCACGTGAATTCAATAATCCAGTGCCACTTTTAGCAATTTCAGGGCAACCAGATGGTTAAACGTGATATTGCAGTGACAGGTTGCTAGCCCATCGCCCACAATACACTAACTCACAAGGAACTCTGCATATTAAAACAACGATTATTTCGAATTTCGTAGTCACTGATAGCGTATTTTTTAGGTTTTAAGTCGGCAGGTATTATAGTGACAGGTTGCTAGCCTGTCGCCTAAAATATACTTAATTTCCTTAGTCATCTCTCACGACATCCTCGAAATAAAACGGAAAATTACTTTAAAAGTAAACTTCCCGTGTGGTGCCGGGTTAGAATAGCACCTCCCCCTTTCCCGTGGGTGTCGTAAGAGTCGACTCTGGGAAAGGGTTAGTGTATTGTGGGCGATGGGCTAGCAACCTCCCACTGCAATATCACATTTAACCATCTGATTACCCTGTAATTGCTAAACATGGCACTGGATTTTTAAATTCATGTGCTCTGCTCACCCCTCTTGGGAATACAGGCGTGAGAATATGTGTATGTATGTAAGTAAATAACTAAATTAAAACGAAATAAGTATTCTAGGGGAGCTCCCATAAAAACATGATTTATTAGTTTTTGGTGCGGAACTTTGCAAGCGAGTCCGACTCGCACTTGGCCGGTTACCGTCACTAACAAGCACATTCTCTAAGCTCATGGTAATTCTCAAAAAGGAGGCGTTGAAAATGTTGAAATGATATTGTTTTCCAACATGTCAACAGTGCCGAAGGCTCAACGCCTAGACAGCCAGTTGTTAGCGTGGGCTTGACACAACATGTCAATTAGCATAAATTGACATAACACGTTTATGCGTTTTGTATTTCAAATTGCTATCATTGATTGTCATAATCATAATATATGTAGCCTGTACAATGTTCTGTAAGGTCTTGAGAGCGCTAGCTTTTTATTTTTCAATATGGCAACGTTCTTTAAAGTCACAGGGTATTTCTTTACGTTATACATGTCGCAGGCAGATTGTATAATCCGCCGTTTTACATTACGCCTAGCCGTTTTGCAAAACAGCGCCGTTTTGTAATGCGGCGGCTCAACGTTCAGCCCAGTGCGGATTGGGAACTTCACACACAACGTTGAATTACTTCGTCGCTGTGTGTAGGTTTCCTCACGATGTTTTCCTTCACCGAATAGCTCGTGATTAATATCAAATTCGATATCGCACATAAATTCCGAAAAATTCAGAGGTGCGAGCCCGGGGTTTGAACCCACGACCCTCTGCTTGAGAGGCCACAGGACGAACCGCTGCACGCTTAGCACGGAGTGCAAGCGCGACGCGACAAGCGACATAGAAGCTCGAGATAATGCTATGTCGCGAATCGGTAGCACGATGAGTAGCGAGATAATTTCTCGAGCCGCGTTTAAACGTCATGATGACGAATGACAGCTAAGTGCGATATATTCTCAAAAAGCGTAGCACGATAGCATTTAAGGCGACAAATATCTCGAAACTTAACGTCAGTTGGCGAGATATATGTCTTCGACGTTTTAGGTGCGCGACAGTGCAAGATGCGTTTGTGATTTCTTATTTTATCGAATATTTATAAGTGTTTAAACCATACATTACTTAATTATGTTTAAAAGTGGCTTTTTCCGATATACTCGACTTGAAAGATCGGCGCGAGGAGAAAATGTTGTGGTGGGCGATGCAGGATGCGTCGAATCCATTTGAGTTCTTCGACGGGAATTTATGCACAATTTTCACATAAATAAGGCCAGTCTTTGTACCTGTGCCGGGAGCACGAGGGCGCCCTGCCCCGCCGATGCCTGCCCGTTCATATTCAGGTAAATAAAAAAATAAAACGCTTGTCCACCAAAGCATACACTATGTATACAACATTATGGAACACTACCGGTAAGAAAACAGATGTCAGTAATTTATACATACATAACACGCTTGTATTCCCATATGGAGTGGGCAGCGCACACCATGATCATGGTCAAAACCATGCCGAGGTATTTCACGATTTGTAGCTACACCGAGCATATTTTATGGGTTTTACTTCAAGAGGTACAATAGTGACAAGTGGCTAGCCTGTTGCCCAAAATATACCTATTTTCTTAGTCGCCTTTTACTACATCGACGGAAGAAATGGAGAGGTGTTACTCTAAATCTGATACCACTTGGCAGTCATTTCTTGGGATGGGAATTCTATGTATTGAGTTTGCAAATATTTTAACAATCTATTATTTTATTTCAGATTTTAAATACCTACCCCTTATTAACATCGAGGAAGATCAGGTAGAAGAGTCACCAAGCGATTTCAGAAATATTGCCCCAGTAGGAATAGAGAAGAGAACATCAAAATATAAACACACAATTTCAGTATTACAATTAATAAATAATTACCTACAATTTTTTGAATTTGTTGTTGTATATGGACGGACAATCAAATCCCTAAATAATACCCTGTGCCCCTGTCGCCCCCGTCGTTTACTATTGCAAAAGTAAAACAAAAAGTGTATTTTTATTACTATCATGTTCACAATCGTATGGTTTTGCATACATTTATGTGTATGCTTAAATGCGAGATCATAAGATGAACAAACATGATCTACTATTATAATTATTCATAGTGATCGGATGGGATGTCCCGGTGTGGTGCCGGGTTAGAATAGCACCTCCCCTTTTCTTCCCGTAGGGGTCGTAAGAGTCGACTCTGGAAAAGGGTTAGCGTATTGTGGGCGATGGGCTAGCAACCTGTTACTGCGATATCACGTTTTAACCATCTGGTTATCCTGAAATTGCTAAACGTGGTACTGGATTTTTGAATTCTTGTGCTCTGCCTACCCCTCTTGGTAATACAGGCGTGAGAATATGTATGTATGAAATTATTCATAGTTTTGAGAAATTGAAAATGACTTAATTTCTTAAGAAGTAATTTAAGTATTAAAATAATCATAGAAACCTGCATAACCAATTAAACATATACAATCTCTATAGCACCTAATATTCCAAATGAAGTTAAGTAAAAGCTGGTGCTTGTCGATGGTTTTCAGTAAAAACTTCACTCAAAGAATGAACAAAATGGCGCAGCACTATTACCGATTCGCTGCTGCTATGAAAGATTGTGACACAAGTCGTTTTTTTTATACAAATGGTAACACCCGTAACTCGCCCGTGACTTATCTTCTCTATCTCGATGCGTCAGAATTTGTCGCTGCGTCGTTCCGTGCTACGGAAAGCGAGAAACTGACAGCCGCGAAATGGACATCTCGAGTCGCTTGTCGCGTCGCGCTTGCACTCCGTGCTAAGCGTGCTGGGCTACCACGGCTAGGCAAAAGACAGCAAACACTAAAAAAATAAAAAATGTTTACGGTAGGCTCGTGAAACCTAAAAATATGCTAGAAGGCTGCGAGTCATGAGACAGAGACGGTATTGCCTATGCAACGATTCGTGTGTTCTGCCTATTGGTAAAGTGTTGTTTAGGTTAGATTAGGTAACTATATTATACCTGTGTTGTCCACCAATAAAACGTAACAAAAGGCCCTTTCGGAAAGGCGCTATGGAGAGGAATTCACACTTGTGCAATAAACGCCTATGACGGGGTACAGTCAACGTCGGTTAATATAACTGTTTGAGTCTTATCTGTTTAGATATTTAAAGCATATACACACATATATCATGCCTGTATTCCTAAATCCTATATAAACAAAACGATTACTGTTTAATGCATCGTGGCCACTTAGGTATAGCATTTTTTTAGGTTTTAAGTTTGCATGTATAATAGTGACAGATCCCTAACGATCAATATCATATAAACGATCAATTGCAATAAGAATCATTTTCTGTTATTCAAAAATAGTTAGTAGTTTAAAAGATATTCTCGCTCTAAAAGAAGATGTTCTCGCTCGTTCGTCGTTGATATAGTTATTTTTGTAACATTTTTTTATGTTACATTTCATTAAAAAATACTTTTCGTGTTCAATTACAATGATTTTGTGACAGTAACTTTTGTTTGTTTTATTAAAAAATACTATTTAACTATGGTATTTCAAACTTTTTTCAAACACTTGAACCGCATTTGAACATTCGTAGATGCGATTGTCTACGTACATTTTGACATTCGTGACATCTCCAATCTAGGTATACGCATGTAGTTTAGTCCGTAAGTTTAAAGCCACTCAAGCTATAAACTTATTATGTTCTTATCCAAACGGACTGTACCAGATACGTGGGCAGTAAGAATGCTAATTAAATCAAGGTACCGGTACTGCGTTAGTGTTTATTGTGCTTTTATACTGCGTTTGAGTGCAATTACAGCTTGCTTGTTTTAATAGTATGTACAGTCGCTAACCGGGATTGTTGAGCCACTTGCCACTGTTCGCAATTTAGACGTGTAATCAATGACCGATGTGATTGACTAGATGTTAGCTATTGGATTAGTATTACACGACCAAGTTACAAACATAGGTAAGTGGCTCAACAATCCCTGTTCGCTATGGTACGCACAAATAGAGCTATAGCAACACTCATAATCAAAGAGTATAATTATGGTGGTAGTGATAGTTTTATACTAGTTCCATTATAGTGTTTATGCAGATAATACTCGTAGATACCTAAACAAAAAACTTTATGGCCTCTTTAAGTGTGCTGCACACTTTGTCCAATTAAAAAACCTTTTTTTACGATGCAAGTAGTACCGTTTTTTAATAGTTACATAACTTTTTGCAATACCTAGTAAATAATTTTTGTATTTAATGACTTTTGTATAAGGTGCTCTCCATTTCTTCCGTGGCTGTCAACAGGTGACTAAGGAAATTGATTTAGGTGTGCTTTAGGCGACAGGCTAGTATTTTGTCACTATTTTGCCTTTTCCGTCTGTTTTTAAATCTAAAATCATGCTCGAAGTCGCTTTGAAACGTGAAAGGAATTTTTATTTTGTCTATGTCATATTTCATGTGTTCTGCCCACCCCATTGGGGAACATACGCGTGAATGTATCTACTTATGTATTTTTATTACAATTATTAAGTAATCATCATTGGGATTTTGCAGTGTTGTTTTAAAAAAACATCCTATAGGTACTTTATACTACTTGCGTCAAAGTCACGATGACGTCACTGCCACCATAACTATACTCCTTAACCGTAATCCTCATTTGTGAGTTCGTTGACAGATTTAAAATTTTCAAAAATGGAATCAAACGCAACCATTACCGGCCAGCATGAGACTCGGTTCATTCAGTTCTTAATTTAAAGGTTCGTTGACCGGGAGGCGTAAAACCCGCGTTATATTGAACCATAAATAATTTGAGGATTGCATTATCGAAATAAGAAAAACCGGCCAAGTGCGAGTCGGACTCCCGCACTGAGGGTTCCGTACAAACAGATTACAACGCCATCTAGTGACAGATTTTCGAACTAATGATAAATTTAAATTTTATTTATAAAAAAAAAACTGCTTGGTAGATTTTGTTCAAACCAATTTTCGTTGATAGTTTTTATGGTAATGTACATCATATATTTTTTTTAGATTTATCACTCTTATATTTTAGAAGTTAGAGGGGGGGGGACACAACTTTTTCAACTTTGGAAGCGTCTGTCGCGCAAACTATTCACTTTAGAAAAGTATGATGTTAGAAACCTCAGTATCATTTTTGAAGAGCTATCCATAGATACCCCACACATATGGGTTTGATAAAAAAAAATTTTTTTGAGTTTGAGTTCCATGTATGGGGAACCCTAAAAAAATATTGTTTTTTTTTTAATTTTGTATCATAATTTTAATGCGGTTCACAGAACACATCTACTCACCAAGTTTTATTAGCATAGCTCTCATAGTTTCGGAAAAAAGTGGCTGTGACATACGGACAGACGGACAGACGGACAGACGGACAGACGGACAGACGGACAGACGGACAGACATGACGAATCTATAAGGGTTCCGTTTTTTGCCATTTGGCTACGGAACCCTAAAAAGAAACTGACCCATGCGACGTAGCTTTATAATAAAATGTTTTTTTTTTTATGTTGGCACTCTGCTCCGGGAAGATGATTAGCGTGGTTTTCTTATGGATATCGTTTTGTACTTGTGTGTTCAAGATTAAAATATAGAATTCTATATTTTTTGTATTACTTATTATACGTATACCGATTTAATTGTTATTGATGAATTCCAGTGTCATGACAGTAAATAATGAAAAATGATGTTAAATGAAAACAAAAATAGTCTAAAATTTAAATAAACTTAGAGAAAAAAACAGTAAAATATCATATCATAGCATACCTAGTGATTTAAAAAAAAAGCGAAGTTTTTACAAACTTTTATTTAACGAGGCGGTGGAAAATTGTCAACTACTGCATACATACGAGTACAATCACGCCTGAGTTCCCTGTGTAGGCAGAGCACCCGAAACATAGACAAAATCATGACTATCTCACGCTTCGCATCCACTTCTATCAAGATTTTAGTTTTAAAATCAAATAGAAGAGGTACAGTAGTGACAGATTGATAGCCTGTCGCCCAAACCTGTTTCCCTAGTCGACTCTAACGATATCAATCTACATAAATATAATAAATACATACATGTATATACAATTATACATATGCGATCACGCCTGTATTCCCAAACGGGGTAGGCAGAGCACTCAAAACGCTACATAGACAAAACGATGACGCCACGTGGCCAGTACTAGCATAACACTTTTTTTACGTTTTAAAGTGACAGGTTGCTAGCCTAGCATGTCGCCTAAAGTATACCTCAATCTAATGTCCTTAGTCGCCTCTTACGATATCCACGGAAGAAATGGAGAGCTGTTATTCTAAACCTAACACCTCGCCTCAATACATATAATAAATACCATACAATAAACACTGAAAGACTAAAAATCGGCAAAGGCTACAAAGTGACATATGTGTTTCTTCAAATGAAAGGTCCTGCGTTCTGCGAAAAACATAGGAAACCTCTCAGAATTTCAAACAAATGCCTATTACTTAGAAACCTCGGTTTGTAGAACTCCTGCGCCGCCAGTCGCGTTTTGTATTCCGACCGAGTAGCCTGCGCGCGCCGCTTGCCAGTGCAGTTAGTGTGGCCATATGACAGTGTGAAAGAGTGGGGAGAATTGTGAGTTGTTTTTTTTTTTGAAGCGTGATGGTAAGCGTTGTGGTTTGGATAGGTTGTGATTCTTTTTGGGAGAGTGTTATGATTATTTTGCGTAAGGTACTAATTAAAAAGTAGAATTAAAAGTCGGAAGATAATTTTGCAATCGCATTAGCTAATACCATAAATGTAAAACACATGCGAACTAAGAAACTTCACTGCTTTATAATGGCAGTATTTTTATTTTTTTATTTGTGAAAACGTTACACTTACCATTACTCGAAACCCAGTGTAAAAGTGTACCAACTTAATTATATCTAAAAGAAGATAAATAGTCTGTTGTACAAAATTAGACTAAGAACTTTTCTATGTACAGTCACGAACCGGGATTGTTGAGCCACTTGCCACTGTTCGCAATTTAGCCGTGTAATCAATGACCGATGTGACCGACTAGATGTCAGCTATTGGATTAGTATTACACGAACCAAGTTACAAACAGGGAAGTGGCTCAACAATCCCGGTTCGCGATGGTACATCAAGGCATTTAAAGACTCTTTCATCTTCTGCACTCCTGGTAGTCGTGGTGTAATGGATTAGAGTAAAATGGAGCGATGACCGGTTCTTGTGTGTTATTAGGGTGAGTCGGGATGATAAGGGGGTGCGTTTCATTAAAGTAAATGTACCAATGCTCGACACTGACCCAATACACGGCACTTGCAACCTTATGTCATAGAAGACAGGTGACAGATGGGGAATAGGGAAGTGGCTCAACAATCCCTGTTTGCGATGGTACATACAATAGCATAAAACATACATTAAAGCGTTAAAAGGCAACACAACTCAGACAATTCGACCACACTTCGTAAAGGGTCCGTCTGGATCGCTACCACCATCATGCCCGCTGATTCTCACTGTCAATCACTGCTAGAGACGTTACACCTTAACCTTTTGATTGTCGACGCAACAGCAATAGGCTAGATGACTAGAAAAAACTATTTAGTCCGTCAGATAGACTACGAAAAAATATTGTACCCATATTTTTTCTTTTATTTGACAGACGAAAAATGACGATAATACAGAGCCTAAAAGTTTCGCGTGACGTCACGTTTGAGTACGATTTTTACTCAAACGTGACGTCACGTGCCCCCACTCAGGAAGATGATCTGTACCTTTGTCGATGTTTAATTATTTGATAAACTAAAAAATATGTGTCTCATTTTTTTCCATAATCTAACTTACGGACTAATTAGAATGATATATTTTTAACCCTGTCATCATCCCTATTCTTTTGGCACGCGGATGTCTATGACCTATGCTACCTACCTACTACTGCCCACTACCTTATACTACCTATACTATAGGTCCTATAGTCATAGCTTCATTAGATGACTCATGGCTATAAGGAAGGCTATGATATAAAAATACTGAGAGGAGGCCTATGCTCAGCAGTGGGACGTAATAAGGCTGGATGATGATGATGATGATGACATAAAAATGCGGCCTAGTGCGAGCCGGACATCCGCCCGAAGGCCAAAAAAAAAAACACAAAAAAAATCGTGATTGTTGTTTGGGAGCCGTCAATAATTATTGTTGTTATAGCGACAATAGAAATACAGTAATAATCTGTGAAAATTTCAAGAGTCTTGCTATTACCGTTCGTGAGATACAGCCTGATGACAGACGGACGGACGGACAGCCAAGTCTCAGTAATAGGGTCCCTTTGGGTTTCAAGTTTTCCACCCTAAAAAAGTAAACAATAGTCATTTGTCACTATCACACAAAAAAATGCATTAATGAAATTCGCCCCTCCAGCTCACTTCAAAAAGCACTAGAACTTTAATACCCAATCACAGTCGCTCCCGGTTCCTCGACGCATAAATCTTACTCTACCTCATTACCTTTAAACGAAGGTATTTAAAAGTCTAAAACCCACGGACTGATTTTCTACTGCAAAAAGCTCAACTTAAATGACTTCCTTTAATTATGGGACATTAAATGCCATCGTAAAATACCTAATGGCTTTTAAGACGGTATTGCCGTGGGCTGGTACACCGTTTAGGCTTAAGAGGATAGGAGTCGCACCACTTCTCCATACAAACGAAGTCCCCTGTTTTCTCCGTGAATAATGACATTAGAGCAATTTTTTTTTTTAATTTGTATCTGTTGTGGCTATGCCTTTATCAATATTTTGAATAAAGAAATAAAAAAAAGTAAAAAAAAATTGAATATCGATAAAAGCCAATCATAGGAGCATAGGCACAACAGATACAAATTTAGTGAAAAAAAATTTGCTCTGTCATTATTCAGGGAGAAAACAGGGGACTACGTTTGTATGGAGAAGTGGTGCGACTCCTATCCTCTTAAGTTGGTATTGCCATGGGCTTGATGGGCTGGTACGCCGTTCTGGCTTAAAAGGTTTGCGTGGAGCCTACAGCCACAAATGTAGGTAGAGAAGTCAATCTCCATGCGGCCCTACGCAGACGACAGACTATCCACGACGGACTTTTTAGTCTGTGAAAAAAGAACCTATGGAATTGTATGCAGTAACGCCGTAAAAAGTCCGGCGCACAATGCATACAATCCGCGCAGACTTTTTGTGCGCCGCAGACCGATCGCACAAAAAGTCTGTCGTCTGCGCTGGCTCTACAAAGTGCTAGCAACGCGCACAGACAAAGCTCGCAGACACATCTCAGAACATTTGAGACCAGTCCAATAACTTAGTCGCCTCTCACGACACCCACGAAAGAATTGGGAGTTGTTATTCGAAACCCGACATCACACGGAAAAACATTTTATTTTATTTTAAAGTACCTACACTCCCCGTGTGGTGCCGGGTTAGAATAGCACCTCCCCCTTTCTTCCCGTGGGTGTCGTAAGAGTCGACTCTGGGAAAGGTTTAGTGTATTGCGGGCGATGGGCTAGCAACCTGTCGCTACAATATCACGTTTAACCATCTGGTAACCCTGAAATTGCTAAACGTGGCACTGCATTTTCGTATTCATGTGCTCTGCCTACCCCTCTAGGGAATACAGGCGTGAGAATGTGTATGTGTATGTTTATTAACCGACTTCAAAAAGAGGAGGTTCTCAATTCGACCTATTTTTTTTTTTTTTTTTTTT
>BHDV01003182.1:0-16958 GCA_005406045.1 Adoxophyes honmai | reverse complement strand
TTCGTTACACAAAAGACGCGATCGTGATTTTGTTTTTATTAACCCTTAATTTATGTACAATTTTTTTGAAACTCACTCATGTACGGCGTTTTTGGTAATTTGTTGATTCAAATTCAAATTCAAATTCAAGATTATTATTTTAAAGAAACTGTAACTAGAAATAAGATCTAGTAACGTGGTTGTATTGTTTAAAGTAACAATTACATTGAGTCTTTGGACTCATACCTATACTTATTACCTTAGTCGCCTCTTACGATATCCACGGAGGAACTGGAGAGGTGTTATTCTATCGCAGTTTCTTTTCCATAGTTTTCAATAGGCGTGGGGAGCTAACACATTCCCATATCTAATGAGACGGTAATGAAGTCTAAATGGTGATAATTACGGATCAGTTTCTAAAGAAAGTGCAGCAAGCACAGGCAATAATCTTGGCAAGATTTCAAGTGGTGGGGGTAAGCGCATCACTTCTATACATACATACATACATATCGTCACGCCTGTATTCCCAAGAGGGGTAGGCAGAGCACATGCATTCAAAAATCACTTCTATACAGGTGAAATAGACATATGTATAGCTAGGGCTTCCAATCCCGCACCTCATGCTCGATCTCGGTATTAGCGGGACTTAGAATGTTTAATCCCGCGGGATCCCGGTATTGGCGGGATCCCGCATATAAAAACAATGAATAATTCATGTGAGGCAAATAAAAAAATATTCAAGTTGAATCAACAAAATTCCACTTTAATCAAAGCTATACAATTAGCATGAGATCAATCAAATTGTACTTTTATTACTGAGATCAAAATACAAGAAAAATACAATTAAGTAAAAAACAAAACATTTTTAGCTGAATGTTAACAGAACTAGATAATTATTTAGTTTAGTAAATTTAGTAAATTCTGCGTATTTTAAAGGCAGTATAGCCAGCAGCAGAGAAGGCTCTTTCGGCTTCCACACTCGTCTCGCGACTCGCGCGCGAGTGTAAATCGAGTATTAGTGGTTTCTGGTGGTTTACACGGCCGCATCTGGTGGGCTCGTAAAAATATAGTTGGCAACACTGGCGCCGGCAGTCGTCGACGTCGAGCGATCGCACTCGCGAATGGTTGTGCGCATGTTTCTTAACAGTCCCGCAAATCCCGCGGATCCCGCATCCGTAATCCCGCAACACGCGGGACTAGAAAATGATGCGGGATCTCGGAATACCGAGATCTCGGTATTGCGGGATTGGAAGCCCTAGTATAGACATAGACATACAATCACGCCTGTATTCCCAAACGGGGTAGGCAGAGCACACGAAACGTTACATAGACAAGCCATACCCATTTCACGTTCCGTGGCCACTTAAAGTGAAACAGAATGGTGAAAAATAAGTGTTTCTAACTCAACTTACTCAACCAATGCTGAATAATGGAATGTACTTTCAATTGTTTTAATTATTCGTGGTCTTATCCAAGTGTCCACAGTAGAATATTCAGAGAATATTGTAAATCTAGTTTTAAACTTAATAATTCAATTAAGAGGGGCTCCATACAAAAAACTTGGGTTCAACATTTTTTTTAATTATTACGCTGGAAGGTACAAGAGTGGTGACGTCAGACCAGATAGCTCAGCCCACACAGCTCAGGCAAGGCCAACCGCATCGGCCTTTCACCGCCTGGACTGGTACCGCCTTATGCGATAGCGAAAACAACCGAATTATTTAAAAAAACGATTTATTGATAATTCAGAAGTCACCGAAATGTATTAAGCTCGTCACACATTAAGCAGATACGGTAAGATATCTGTTACACGACTAATTCGAACCCCAGGCTTGCAGCACTGAATTTTTCCGAAAGTTTGCGCAAAATCGGATTTGATATTTACCAGCTATTCGGTGAAGGAAAACGTGAGGAAACCTGCATATAGCGACGAAGTAATTCAACGCTGTGTGTGAAGTTCCTAACCAGCAAAAGGCCCGCGTAGGAATTTTAGCCCAAGCTCATACGTCGGCTAGTGCCCAGCTGTGGGGCGTATGTAGATTGGATGGCTGGATTTATGTAAAATTCAAATGTTAAGATAGGTTTTTACAATATTTAATATGAAAGTAATAAAATAAATTACAAAATATGTATACAGAAATTATAAAATCCGACGGTTAGGGCTGCAGTCTGAGAAATCTCCTGACGATGAACGCCGTGTCAAGGAGTACCTACCGCCTTTTGGATCTGACATTTAAGCCATCCGTATAGCAAGAGTCTTCTAAGATAATGGTCGAGAATCTTCACTATGGGATTGTTAGCTGAGGCGACTATCGGTACAATGATCGTCGAATCCACATCCCAGACGGCGTCACCTCGTAAGTCAAGGTACTTGCTGAGTTTATCCTTCTCGGCCTTCACGAGGTTCTCGTCATGGGGGATGGTGATGTCGACGAGCACTGCACGGCGCTGTGATCGGTCTATTATTACGATATCAGGCTTATTGGCAACAATAGTCCTGTCCACGATAGAACGAACTCAGTAGAGCGTAGCACGACCATTCTCAAGAACTGGCGTCGGTGTGTATTTGTAATACGGCACCTACAAGATGGCCAGACTTGATAAAGGTCGCCGGAAAACGCTGGATGCAGGTCGCTTCCAACGGGTATTCATGGGTCTAAGGCCGGCCACATACATACGGAATTCCGTTTCGGAATCTCGAATCGGACTGTCCGAACGCACTAAATCCATACGACATCTATGGACCAGCCACACACATTCGGAAAAATTCCGTTCGGGATTCCGAACGGAAAGCTTCCGTCTGTATATGTGGCTGGTCCATAGGTTTGTATGGATTGACTGCGTTCGATTTTCCGATTTGGGATTCCGAAACAGAATTTTTCCGAATGTATGTGGCCGGCCATACATACGGAATTCCGTTTCGAAATCTCGATTCGAACTGTCCGAACGCACTAAATCCATACGACATCTTAGGACCAGCCACACACATTCGGAAAAATTCCGTTCGGAATTCGGAACGGAAAGCTTCCGAATGTGTGTGGCGGTCCATAGATTTTGTATGGATTGTCTGCGTTCGATTTTCCTATTTGAGATTCCGAAACGGAATTTTTCTGAATGTATGTGGCCGGCCTAAAGGGGAGGTCTATGTTTTTTTTTTTTGGGTGTGGTATCCGACCGCCAGGAGAAATCCATTATGGACACCGAGAATGGTGGGCTCGGTCAGTGCCACGACTCGCACGGGCTAAAACCTTAGCGGCCTAGATCCACACCCCCATGGGTTATCGCCGATGGTTTTTTGGCGCTTGTCTCTTTTATTATTCTTTTAAAAACCCATGGATATTATTTTTCTTTCTCAATTATTACAATTTTTAATACAATATATTAACAATTTAAAGTCAGGGAGGTCTATGTTAGCAGTGGACGTCACATGGCTGAGACTTCAGATCATTCTTATGATTCCTCCGTTTGTCCACAGATGGCGCTGCTGTTCCTGCTTGCGTGCGCGCTGACCGCGCATGCGCAGTCCAACTACGACTCGCAGGCCAACAGCGTGCTCTACCAGGGCGAGGGGTTGCCAGAACAGACGGTGCTCGATGGAAAGGTGGGTGGTGTGCTTGTAAAGGTCCCGTACCCAAAGGGGGCGTCCATAAATTACGTGAGGTGTTTAAGGGGGGGAGGGGGTCGAGTCAAATCTCATCTAATCTTACGTAGGGATTCGGGGCAAAAATCACGCAATTTTTTTTCTTGTTTGAAACAAAAAAACTACTATTTTGGTCCATTTAATAAGGTCTTAAAAAGCGACGTGTGGATGGCGCTTTATATTTGACATTTCATGAGTGTATCTGAAAAAAAGAAAAAATTAAGATTTTTTTTTGTAGTTACATCTTTCACTTTTTTTTCTATTTACAATAACAATCCAACGCGTTTACGTAAGAAACCCTATTTTGAAAAATCTCACGTGAGATTATGGGGTGTGGGAGGGGGTTAAATAAAATCTCACGACATCTCACCTCATGTAATTTATGGACGCCCAAAGGGTGACAACGGGACCCTTATGGTGCTGCGGAGATGACTGGCTATCCGTGATGCAGTTATTAGTCTGTGGAAATACGACCTAAGCAATGCAGTAACGCACACGACGCACAAAAAGTCCGGCGCACAATGCATACAATCCATGCAGACTTTTAGTGCGCCGCAGACTAGATCGCACAAAAAGTGTCCCGTCTGCGCTGCACCTATTACTGAGACTTCGCTGTTTGTCTGGCCGTCTGTCACCAGGCTGTATCTCACGAACCGCGTGACACTTCGGGAGTTGAATTTTTCACAGATGATGTATTTCTGTTGCCGCTATAACAACAAATAACAAAATCAAAATAATAATAATAATTAAGGGGGGCTCCCATAGTCTCCTCTTACGACATCCACGGAAGAAATGGAGTGTTATTATCAATCATGGTTTTGTCTGTCGTGTTTTATGTTCTCTGCCTACCCTTGCGAACACAGATGTGATTTTATGTAATTTAGTAACCGAGATATAAAAATAGCTTTAGCCTTTATTTAGGTCACAATCAAGTTGAATTACTAAACCAAATTCTCTTTCCGAACATTCCGTTATCCGCATACAATTTTGTTTATGTTCTTTACGTTGATTTAATTCAGCCATGAATGAAACCACAATGTTCCGTTGCAACGATTTATTTGTTTGGATGGAATGGATGGTAAGATAGACTAGACGATTTATGTCTAATCCACTGCAAGACCTTGTCACAATAAACGTGATTTCATTTTAGATTTTTTTTGCCGTCGTACCTGTGTGGTGTCGGGTTAGAAAGGGTTAGAAAGGGTTAGAATAACACTTCTCCATTCTGTGGATGTCGTAACAGGCGGCTAAGGAGGTTATGTATGCTGTAGGCGACAGGCTAGCAACCTGTCATCTAATTATGTAGTGTCTCGTGTGCTTTAGCTACCTCATGTGGGAAAATAGGTAGGTATCTATGATTTAAAATCAAATACAATATGTATATATACCTATGTATTTGTATCTCAGTATAACTGCTTTCCAATTGTCATAAATATTTCTATCAACATCCATAATACTCGTAATCATTATGTTCCTATTAGGTTCAGACACATTACCAAATGGTCTGCCACATGAGGCTTTCCTATAAAAAAAGTGACGATCAGAATGAGAAAACAATATTACTTCAAATTTGGAACCGTCCGTTCAATACGAGTATGACGCCTTCTAATAAAAACAAGTGACGATCGAAAGAAGAAAACACAATATCAAGTTTGGAATCATCCTTGCAAAAAACAAGTGACGATCGAAAGAAGAAAACAAAAGTATTTTAAACTTGGAATAGGTACGCGGGTGCGAGCCTGTGACGCTGGTTACCGGTTCGTTACAATCAAATATCATAATAGGTACAATGTTCTCAATACACCGCAATGTCAAAACAGACAAGTTTCATAATGCCTAAAATTCGAAATGACTTAAGCCTAATTCTTAATATGCACAATTCCTGGTATCCCTTTAAGTCTAATTGACTTTTTCTTGTGTTTACTAATTTCCAAATCAACCTAATCTCAAAATGCCTAAAAATAAAACAAAACAGTCGCAAGATTTAAACGTCAAATTCTCGATATGGAAAGTTTTCATTGACAGGTAAGACAGTATAAATTTAATTATCATCTTACGGGTTTCAGTTTGAAGGTTGAGTTTACGTCGAGTTGATACGTTTGTTAAGAGGAAATATGCCGGTCGAAGGAATTGAAAAATAGGTATTTGCTAAATCTATTGCTGTCGCGCCGTGACCTGCCCAGACGACGTCGAGTGCGATAAGAACAACTACAGCTCGGACCGAAAATACCTATGAAAATTATTCAAAAACAACGTTTCGTAGTCCCCTGATTTCTTCTCCAAAACATAACCGATTAAATATGTTTTTTCATTAAATGTTTAAGAAATGTCATAACTGTGTTCCTATGTTCTTATATTTTGATATAATTGTGTCAAAATTGGTTTCTAGAGGTTTGAACACAACGGAAAAAACTTGCCAATTTTTCATGTTTTTGAAGGTTAATATCTCCTTTAATAATTCAATAAAGAAAAAAAGGAAAACATAGGAACATGCTAATATATCACTAGATTGTTGATGTAAAAAATCATTGTTCTACGGGTAATATCCAGCGAGGAATCAGGGGACTACGTTTCCATACAAAATGTGACCGCTCCATTTCCTCTTAAGGCCTTTAGACAAAATTTTAGGCATTATGAGAAAGTGTGTTTTTGAATTTGGGATGTAATGAAACTAATAAATAATAATAATAACGAAATACCAACTATACGTTTTGGATATCGGGTGTAATGTGTAAACGTCAATATAACATTTTGTTTGAATGAAACTTAACGTTTTTGAGATTTTAGTCATTTTCGAACTAAGACAAATTGAGATAAAGTCGAAATAGGTTATAGGGTGTTATGATATTTGGTTGCAATGAACCGGTAACGTGACGCTGGTCGAGCTAGCCCTTAAACAGAAATTACATGTTAACGTAGTTGATCCTTATGTTATTTTTATTTAGTTATTAACAAGGTATGCCAAGTTGTTAGCTTTAGCCATACCGGGAACTGTTTCCACGGATACTTACACGGCGCGCGCGGACATTCTAGTGTAGAATAAATAGCACCTCTCCATTTCTTTTGCGGCTGTCGTAAGAGGTTATAGTGACATTGCATTTCTCAACAAAGGAATTTTTACGTTTAGTTTACTACTCAATCAAATCAATTGTGTAGTTGACTGAAAAAACTATTTACTCCGCCGATTAGATTACTTAACAAAAAATATTAAAGACGTATTTTTTATTTTATTTTACAAACGAAAAATTACGAGAATACAGCGCCTAGAAATTTCGAGCGACGCCACTACGTGGTACAATAAAATTGTTACCAAGGCGTGACGTCACAAGCCCCTGGAATTTTGACGATGTTTAATCGGTCAATCAAGAACCACGTGTCTCATAGTTTTCCTTTAACCAACGGACTAATTAGAAACATACATACAGTGTGTTACCGGCGTGCGGGCATTTATTAAAACTGACGATAATGTATCAAATTAGCAATCATTTGCAAGTATTATCATATCACAATTATTTCTAATAAAGCCACAAATGCAATTCTTCCGTTTTCTGAGTCTTCAATGTATGCTAACTTAACTTCACTTAACTTCCAGTTAATACTAAGATGACATTAGATTTGTCATTTTGTGACAGAAACTTTATTGTACATTGCTTGCAATTAAACTTTTCTTAGAAAAGTAACGCAATTTGTAATTTTGTTTTTTAATGCAATTAAGTTAATGAGTAGATTAACAAACCGCATCTCTTAACACTGCTTCAAGAAATGCCCGCACGTCGGTAACACACTGTATACTAACCCAGTCGATATTGGTCCAACTATATTTAGGTTGGCTAGTGTAGTTTCCCTTGCCGTGTCGTGGTGGTTCATGGAAACGCGCCCGAACAAAAGCCTCAAGGAATAATTAGTGTTTTAGATTTATGCGCCGACTGCGGCTAAATATAGAATTAAGCGTTCGTGGACTATAGCTACGGACAGACAGACGCAGGAATTCCATACAAACGTATGCATACTCCTTAAGTGGCTGGGTGGCTGACTTTATACTTAAACTACAGAAGAACAAAGAGTATGGGTAAAGGAGTGATATTCGTAGAATTTGTTATTGTAGTTAGCAATCGATAATTATAGTTTATAATTAAGTAATTGCAACATTCTGTAAATAAAAATGGATTTTGGAGGTCAAAAATGTAATTGTCCCCGTGTGGTGCCGGGTTAGAATAGCACCTCCCTTTTTCTTCCCGTGGGTGTCGTAAGAATCGACTCTGGTAAAGGGTTAGTGTATTGTGGGCGATGGGCTAGCAAACTGGTCACTGCAATATTACGTTTAACCATCTGGTTACCCTGAAATTGCTAAACGTGGCACTGGGTTTTTGAATTCATGTGCTCTGCCTTCCCCTCTTGGGAATACAGGCGTGAGAATATGTATGTATGTAAAAATTACATAGGTACATACGTCACGCCTGTATCCCCAAATGAGACAGAGCAAACGATACGCTGAATACACTAAACCACGACTATTTTCGTGGTCACTTCGGCTTAGTATATTTTTTAGGTTTTTAGTTAGCAGTTATAAATAGTGACAGGTTGCTAGCCCGTTGCTACTTCAGATTGCCAATCCTCTCGACTGTACTTCTCTGTCGGATCACTTAATTTCTGATGAGATGCTTCAGAGAAGCTATATAAATGTTAATGACTATTTATTATTCTTGTTACAGGTCACAAAACTGGATGATCTGAGTCCTGTCATCTTCCTGAACAGGACCAAAGCTGCGTTGAACTGCGCTGCGGGTTCCATGCAGGTTGGTGCTTTTTTGTCATTTCGTCAACACACAGGTACAAAAACCAATCTCCATACAAAGTGCGCTTGAGCAACGCACACATAGACACGTCGAAAGCCTGCAATACATGTTGGCCGAGCCTTGACGAGTGTACGCCAATACCACCGTCTAGACAGTTCATTTGCGTTGCCTTTTCCATTGCTCAGCGACGTTCGCCTAGTCTAGTTAGTCGAACGGAGGCAAGCGCCAACGTGTATAGAAAGCATTTGCCATCGTTTGCCACGACTCGCTGTCACTCGTGATCACTTGCTGCACTTCGGAACGCTGTCGGTTTTACATCACAAATCAAAGGCGCTTGCGCGCACTCGGCTCGTCCAGATGTTTGTCCAAGGCTCGCGTTGGTCTTTAATTTGCCAAACATGTAGACAGTAGCGCTTGGCATGTGTCGATTTGTTTAGGCTCGCGTTGGCCTACACTCGGCCAACATGTATAGCAGGCTTTAGATATCTCGGAACTGTTGGGACCAGTCCGAGCGCGGCCGTCCGCTTGGGACGCGCGTCAATGAACGATTCTGCAACATTTTCAAGTGTCACTACAGGTTGTGAAATTGTAACAAGTATGTTAAATGATGTCTAGCGAGTATTTTCGACTAGGTTACAGTTAAAAATGAACATGACAATACGAATTTATACACTTGAAAATATGTTCGTTTTTCATTTCACCAATGTCAAAATTGTCGTGATATGTAGCTTCGTATTTTAACTGACACCTCTGCTTACATAAAAAAAATACTTATTTCTATCAATAATATGTCATACAACTAGACACTAATCCCACTACCTATAGTTTTACTTGTAGGTATTAAAAGTGAAGTACACACAAGATTGACTGTTGTACCTCTGTGCTAGAGTCGTCTCAAAATGATAGGCAATCTTTAAGCGTATGATCAAAATTCCGTTGCAATACTGGCCACTAACAACCGACCGTTACGTCGTTAAAAATAAAGTAAAACAATTGAACCTTCGCTTCGAAATTCAAAGTTAAACGCTTGTCAAAGATTAACGGAGTGGTTAACGGATCTAATGCCAGTTACTGTTTACCTTCGAAGTCAGTGAGGTGCATAACTGATTAGTTGGTTATTGTTGTTTTGTCTTGAATTTTACTGCCCACCGCCGCCTGGTGAGGAATTTTAATTTTATGTTGGGGTTTCATTGGAATTATTGAAGTTACGTCGTAGGTGGGTGAGGGTATAGCGGAATAATGTAAATTGTGAACGCAATCCGAATACTGGCAGTGTAGAGTATGAAAAATAAATATACTAGCGGCAAAATGTTCCTTCCAGTCTATCGTTTAATTCTAAAATGTGTCCAACTCGTTGCTTTGGCCTTTGGATCAGCGATACAAACTTCTTCAACAACTAGGTGTTTTCTTATTGTTTTTAGTATTCCGTACCCAAAGGGTGACAACGATCCGTCCGTCTCTTGCCAGGCTACAGATACAGAACCGTGCTAGCTAGACTTGAAATTTTCAGATTATGTATTTCTATTGCCACTATAACAACAAATATTAAAAATATAGTAAAATTATTATTTACGGGAGGCTCCCATACAACAATCGGGATTTCTGGTGGTTTTGGGTCGATATATTTATTATTTAACGGTAAAGGGTAGAGACTTGAAATATTCACAGAATATTTTTAATACTTTAGCACAACAACTTTAAAAATAAATACGCTTAGCGCCACGACGTTACCTCAAACGAGGCATTAACATACCTTTTTACTCGACAGATGGAGCTAAAATTCAACGAGAAATTCTACGGCATCGCGTACGCGGATTTCGATCGACACTCCGCCTGCCAGGTGGTCGGCAAAGGCGCGACCTCCTACAAGCTGGAACTGCCTCTCAAGGGCTGCGGCACGAGACAGGTAACCTCCTTCATATCTATGTATTCCTGGTACGTTTAGTTCGATTTCCGTGTTCAAGGGCTGTGGGATGAGACACGCCTCCTTCATATTTATGTATTCCTGGTACATTTAGTTACATTTCCGTGTGGTGTCGGGCTTAAAACACCTCTCCATTTCTTACGTGGATGTTGTTAGAGGTATTTTTGGCGACAGGCTAGCAACCTGTCACTATTGTATCTGCCACCTTAAAACCAAAAAATATATGCTAGAAGTGGCCACGAAACGTGAAATAGTCATCGTTTTGTCTATGTAGTTTTTTGTGTGCTCTGCTTACCCTATTTGGGAATACAGGGTTAATGTAAGTATATCTCATTCACGGAAACAAGTTAATGGGGAAATCAAAAAAGGCAGTGTTTAAACTTGGCTATTGGTTAAATGGACGTTTAGAAATGAATAATGTATGTGTGTATTTGAAGTGTGGTGTCGGGTTTAGAATTACACCTCTCCATTTCTTCGGTGCTGAGCTGGCTGGAAACAAGCTATTGCTGCTTCGAATCTGCTATGCGATTAATTACTATGATTTAGTGTTATATATCTCTGCCAATATGCGATTGTTTGATTTAGTTAATAATTATGTATGTACCTACGTCCGTTTTTAGACTTTCGTTTTTCAAGGAGAAGAGTGAACCTATTAAACTTGGATGACTGCTGTCCGTCTGTTCGTCTTTTCTGTCAAGTGTTTATAATGACACTGAAAAGCTACCTAGTCTATTTTGCTTTGCGAAATTGGTATTTTCACTACAGAAAATAAAATTACATAAATAACTGAAAAGTTAAACTCAAGAATGGACTGAATGATGTGTGACACAGTTTTTCTCAACAATGATGTTAAAATTACTTAATCAGCGCTTGCAGTTTACACCTTAGCGAAGCTCTTTGCGAAATGATTTAATTTACAAGATTATTTAAATATAAAAAAGCAGTAATTTAGAAATAAAGACGTCCAAGGTATGGTCCCGAAAATGCTGATAGTTGATATTTTTGTAAGATTTCGGTAATATTTCTGTAAGGTTTCGCCGATATTTCTATAAGATTCTTACCAAATACTTATGTGAGATTAGCGACGATCTCTTGCATGATTCTCAAGCTCCATTTTTCCGTCGGTAATATTTTTGCAAGATTTCGCTGATATTTCTGTACGATTTCCCAAATACTTTTGTAAGATTATCAACGGTTTCTTCCATGATTATCACCTCTATTTTCCTAAGAACATGACAATAATCTCCGTATACCTACGTTCGCAGGATCCACTTCGCGTCTTCACCAACAACATCGTGGTGAGGTTCCACCCTGGTCTGGAGATGGATGGCGACGAGGTCATCACCATCGTCTGCCGGTACCCTCCACCGATCGTGCCCAAGCCTTTCTTCAACCCGCTCATCAACATGTAAGTGCTGGTTAGAAAAGGAAAAAGTTTTGAAAAGACAATTGACGACTGTGGTTTGGTCATTTTTGTTGGAAGAAAGTTGAGAAGCTCGATTTGCATATTCGTTCTAGAACATTTTTTGTATTTTTTTTTATACTTAGCGAAGTGACAAACTCTGGAATAGCTAGTTCTTCAGACTTAGGGTCGATTAACCTAAACAATAATTTTAAACAAAAAAAAAACCGTCTTCAAATTTGGGCTATACTGAAAGCATTTGTCTAATAATGAGGGTGACCTTCCATCACCAGCAGGCCTCGCTAATTACTGAAATTATAATTTCCAGTCTGCAGGTGCATTCAGTATTGAAAGAATTATCCTTTAACTCCTAAGCATTAAGGAGTTGACCTTCCATCATCAGCTCAGTCATATTTTTTTTACTGCCAGACGTAAATACTGGTGTAGCTTTGAAAAATGTACTAAAAACTTTACCTGTGCCAATATAATCTGAGGGTTGCCCTCGATTTCCCCCATATTCCATCATCAGATCAAGATATGCTGGCAATGGGACCACCTGGAAACTATACCCTTTCAAAAAAAAAAAGAATTTTCCAAATCGGCCCAGGCGTCTTCGAGTAATCAGCGAACACACATAAAAAATAAATAAAAAAAATATCCCGACGAATTGAGAACCTCCTCCTTTTTTTGAAGTCGGTTAAAAATATAAATTAGTCGTGGAAAGTGACATGCTCCTACAGTTACTTGCTTTTTTAAAAGTTTTTTTTTTGCTAGTGAGTAAAGAACAGATTATTCTAAAGCTATATTGGATTTTCCTTGAATCCTATTTGAATCAGTTTTTATTACAGGGTTTTTGTAAATATTACTGGAAAACATAAAAGTTGCAGACAACGCCATCTGTTTCTTGTGCCATTAGTTGAGCGATCCATATTTCTCGAACTTTCGAACATGTGAGTTCGGGCAAAATTGGCTAGATGTCGCCAGTGGACTGATTCTAGATTCAAAGCACGCGAATATTTATAATTCCTTTTGAATGCATCTGCGCTTAGTAACCACACACTTTTATTGCTTTACACAATTTATATCTAATACAACAGTCTTTTTGAAAAATTGTAACGTGGCGTAGCGACCACTAGCGCCACCTACGGTCGAGTAGTAGAACTTCAACAAACGTCACCTACGTCAACTGTCAGTTAAGTGTTTGAAATCTGCATACGTACCCATCTGTTTTCAAACCTAAAATTATGCTAGAAGTGGCTGCGTAGCGTGAAACAGTCATACAATACATAATCATGGTTTTGTCTATGTCACGTTTCCCATTTACCCCATTTGGGAACGGAGCGATGAATTGACGTGATTTTTTAGGTAGGGCATGGAGAGTGACACAGGCTACTTTTTGTCTCTTTACGAGTATAACCCCCCATTTCCCTAAAGTGAGGGGTGGAATTTTTCAATGTACAAAGCTATAAATTGGTATGTGTGCTATCTCTTCCGTGATACCCCGAATTCAACGCGAGCGGAGTCGCGGGCACAGCTAGTAAATAATATACACACAAATTTGATAATAAACCTTACATTATATTGTCTTATCTTACAATTCCAGCCCAGAGAAAGGCCCCTTGCCAGCAAAGGCTCCCCTCGCCGGCACCCACATCCTGATGATCATCTGTGCCATTCTCTTCCTGACGCTGCTTCTCCTGGGTCTTGGAGTGTCCTACCTCTGCCTGAGGAGACGCGCCCTGCCTGCCCCGAGGAGGCTCATCGATGACTCATCAGCGTCCATCGTGAGCAGGGAGAGTATCCAAGGTAAGATAGCAAAAGGTACCATCGCGAACAGGGATTGTTGAGCCACTTACTGTTTGTAACTTGGTCGTGTAATACTAATCCAATAGCTGACATGTAGTCGGTCACATCGGTCATTGATTACACGTCTAAATTGCGAACAGTGGCAAGTGGCTCAACAATCCCGGTTCGTGACTGTACCAAGAGTTTGCAGTTAGCGAACGATTTGTATGGGGGATTTGGTTTCTATAAGTGATCGCTAGCTGCTAAATTGTTTTACGCATCGCGAGCTAGTCACCTTTTGTGGCACTCGTAGCTAGTTTAATTTATTTTTTTAAAGAGGATATTGTAACAATGGATGAAATAAGAGTGTGTAAGGAAATCTAGAAGTGTTAGCAAGTCGGTCGAGGGCGCCCTCGAAGAACGTATGTAGACCAGATCGACGATGTTCTAAAGGCCAAATTAGAAGTACCCGAAACCGTCGAGCGTGTATGACGAGAGCGATGAATGTTCCATATCACTGTCACAGTTTGCATTCACTCATGAGCCAAGATATTTTTTTACTTGTGGGAAAGACTCCAACAGAGATCTCTACCCATTTAGATGGGGACTGAAGTCCACAGAGAGATATTTGGAAGTTGTATTTATGCAACCGATTAACGAAACCCCACCATCATGATGTATAACAGTTTTTAACAGCTGGTGACGTAGGTGGCGTTCGTAGAAGTTCGACTACTCGATGGTAGATAGCGCTAAAAGTGTTATTATAATAACTTAATTAATTGGAAGTTTTGGAAGTTGTATTTAAGCAACCCATTAACGAAACCCCACCATCATGATGTATAACAGTTTTTAACAGCTGGTGACGTAGGTAGCGTTCGTAGAAGTTCAACTACTCGATGGTAGATGGCGCTGAAGGCAACTTGTTCTTTCGCAGAGGTCAAGATCCCCCGCGCCCACCCCGTGTACCCCGTGGCGGCGGAGGTCGAGAGCGTCGCGTCGGACACGATCCCCTCCGACTACCCTTCGGAGACGCCGAGCGAAGCCGAACACGCGCATACGAACCAGGCGTTCATGATCGACGAGTCGTACCAGAGCGAGGGTGAGTCTCACCTCCTGTAGGGTTCTTAGCTCCTAGTATCGCGTAATATTACTTATGCTGTTTCTTAGGCCCTGCGCAGACAGACTATCCGCGACGGACTTTTTAGTCTGTGAAAATAGAAACTATGGAATTATATGCAGTAGCACACGACGCGCAAAAAGTCCGGCGCACAATGCATAAGGTAAAAGTACCAATGCTCGACGCCTCAACGCCCAATAGCAATGCTCAATAGATGACACCCATTTGCCACCTGTCTTACTATGACATAAGGTTGCAAGTGCCAAGTATTGGGTCAGTGTCCAGCACGGGGACGTTTACCTTACAATCCACGCAGACTTTTTGCGCGCCGCAGACTCGATCGCACAAAAAGTCGGTCGTATCGCATAATGTTACTTATGCTGTTTCTTAATCTCAGATATTACAAATTGACAATCATTATCATCCATTACCGTGTGGTGTCGGCATAGATAGAGGATAGAACCTATAGAGAAACAATGTTCGCAACCCCGGTCCGCAAATAGTTTGTTGATTTCAACATACTAAACGTCACCGTCACTGTCACAGAAACTGTACAGATCCAATAACCGTAGAGAAAAAGGCACTAGCGTTAAGCGCGATCTTGGACCGGCCAATAAGAGCACAGCGATCACTTCAATTGTTTTGCGGAATAATTTCCGAACAACCAAGATGACATTAGTACTCTATAGGTTCTATCCTCAATGGCTGTCGGGTTTTGACCAAAAGCTGTCAAGCTGTAACTATTACATCTTTCATCTATTTTAAACCTAAAATTACTGTAGAAGATACTGTGAATCGCGAAATAGTAAGTAAGTGAACACTTGATCGTACAAAAGAAAACAAGACAAAAAATACAAGAAAAATGGAATCTCTTAGCCAACCTTTGAGAGACAGAGAGGAAACTCGACAGAAAGAGAAATAGGCAAGATTTTGTCTGTCACGTTAACATAGACGTGATCGTATGAATGTTAAATCGAGTTTAGCTCGTCACGTTTCGAGCTAGTCCGCAGTGCCGTAACTAAGGTAAAGTCACCGGCGATGGACAAAGAACCAGTAATGGACAATGACTTATTTACTACCCACTAAGGAAAAGTCATTTGTTTTACCTACAACAATCAATTCACAACTCTATGGTCTTTAAATTATGAATGAAGTGTCCATCACTGGTGCTTGTCAACTTAAACCGTCCATAACTGGTGCCGTTACCTTAGACGGTGCCAGCAATCCTCACGCACAGGGCGCAGAAATGACCAGACCAGTATCTTCAAGGGCGCAGTTTTGAAAGCTCGCACCGGCCGCATAAAAAATCCGTAGCTAAATCCGTGTAAAAGTGCTCTTAGGAGCCCCAGCGGCGCTAAATTCGATTCAAAACGTGTTATTATCCCCTAATTCCATAAACTTAACAAACAATAAACCAGCTAATCTCCAACCATCAAATCATCAACCTAACACTACTACCAGGTTACGGCGAAGCTCACGAGACCAGTGCATCAAACTCACGAATGCTCGCAGCGGTGCCGCCCGCGTTCGACGTTCGTGTTCGGGTTCAACGGCCGCCGGTGCCACCTTCTCCGCCTTCCACCATCACTGCGACGGAGACTGACGGAGGCAGCATCAGGTAAGACCCGGAGCCACTGAAGGCCGGGCGCGGAGAGAGAAATTCGAGCGTTGGCCCTCTCTGCCGCACGTGTGGAGTAATATTGTCCCCTAAAGCACAGAATAGATAATAGTACAAGTACCTAAAGCAAGTGCTTCGCACTGTGCGAGCGTGAAGGCAATATTATCGCTCGCGTGCGACAGAGATAGTCAACGATTGAATTTCGCTGTGCTCTGCGACCGGCCTGCAAGCCCACTCTCGAAAGTTTAGTTTAATTTTGGCGGAGAAATGTTGCTGTTTCTTCCTGCTGTTGTACTTGATTACCGGAGTTTTACGAGGTCTCACCGTCGAGGCGTATTGTTAAGGAGGGTAACACGTTATAGACATCTTGAATAGATTTTAAATATTCAAGATTTTTAAGATCGTGTCAGTATCGCCGGCAAGACCAAGCAAGATAGATCAAGCAAGCTTGTAACGGCAGAAAGAGAGCAATATAGTCTACGCCTAAACCACGCCTAAACTAAACTAACTTCAGGAGTGGACCTTTTCTTGCAATGCTGTGTTCCGAGGTGTCACGAATAGTGTTCCATAGGACTCGAGCCTTTTTAGCCCAAATTTTAAAGCTCCAGAGGGCTTTTTAGAGCTGGCTTAATGTAATGGGTTTCAAAGAGCTAGTGTAAGGTAAATAGCGGGGCCCATTGCAAATAAGATAAAAAAA
>BHDV01003178.1:119574-135119 GCA_005406045.1 Adoxophyes honmai | reverse complement strand
AAAAAAAAAAAAAAAAAAAAAAAAAAAAAGTATTGACAAAATGACAATCACTGACATGCTATACTTAAATAAGTGTTACGAGGGAGAGCCCTAACATTTTATCTAATTATTTGTTTACACCGATCATTTCGTGTATTAAAACAGTATAGTGTTGTGGTTAAAATGTGGCAGTGATCATCCGTTTCTATTTGCACCCTAGGTAAGCTGATCTTTCATACAGTTTAATTGCTATTTTATAGGTAATTCGTAAAAGGAGAGCTGACCTTTTTCTATTAGTAGTAGACCAATTCTATCACGATAAGTTTTATGAGAATCGTACATATGAGGCGTACATTCGCTTTCAGATCGTGTTTCAAACCTTTAAAGTACATACTTCCATATACCAATAGATAGTATTGTTTAGATAATGTCCACTTAATTAAATTTAAAATAAGCTGATACCACTTACTGATGACACCATTTTAATTAATTTACCTATTGTTATTACCATCTAATGCGCCACAGTTATTACGATTGAGTTAAAAAATACATTGAATTCAGAAATTGTGTTTTCCTTGAGTTTTGGTCATAATCGTAACATGTAACAAGTATAAGAACAGATGAGTAATGTTAAAGGATTTAATGTTTCTTTGTTCATTTATTGACTTATGATTTCTATTGTCTATTTACTAGTAAACTTTTACATAGTGAGTCCTTATATGTTTAAACTACCCGTTTTGTTGAAAAATTGTTACACATACTTAAATACTGCTTTTTTGTTTGTAGAAACAAAGTCAAATAATTTATAGATTATTCTATTGTTATAATATCTTGACTTATTTTTCCATTGGTACATATAATAAACAATCAATATTTATAAATATTAGCCCACATTCACTCTAATTTCAGTTATGCCGACCTTAAAATTAACATAGATGCCACCTATATCATCACAAAGCAGGTGTGGGCTAGGCTACATTAATATTCAAGGTTAAAACCATGAAGTAATTAACTTAAAATAGGAATTCACTAGAGCTTTATGAAGTACCTTAAATAAGGAAAGCGGAAATGCGTATTGATAGCTGAACTAATATTTATTAAACATACATGTCGAAAAAAAAAATCTTCATTTTAAGTAGCATTTTCAGACACCTAACAATGATCATCTTTTGCTGTAGGTCTCTTTATGGAAACTAGATCTGAATCTGTGCCAACTTTGTTAATACATATACATAAACATCTCACCCTATTCCCTGAAGGCTAGGCAGATTGTTACAAGTTAGACAACAAGAGTGGTATACACTTTTGTTCTTTGTTTTTACTTCACATTTCTTATTGCATTTAATAGAGAGTTCATAGTATTGTATTAGATTAATGAGAGGTGGTAATCTGTGTAAACATATCAATGCCTTTTTGTACATAGATGTAATCAAAATACAGCACAACACTACTAAGACTGATATTCCATTCATTCAAGGCCTTGGTGCCATAAATAGTCTAAAGACTTGGATGACATCATATGTGTAAATTTACTGGTGGGACTTGATCTACTACAATTTTATGGAGTAATCAGTTTCTAAGATATGTTGAGTTTTAAGATAAACAATTAGCCCTCAATAAATCCACTTAGTACAGTAGAGTACAGTACATTAGGCTTAAGACAGCAACGCGGCGCTCATGACTTATCCATCATTTTCTAAAATCTTTATGTAGGCAGTGATAGGTATAGTCTTTTCTCGCGCCCATCTCTACTCGCGCCTTGTTGTGGCTAAGCTGAAAGAGAATCTAGTTATATCATAATAAGGCGCATCATTTGCTTTGCTCCCCTTCAGGTGATCCATTTGCTTGTGTCCCTTCACTATGATATTTTTTATGTGATATTTTCCAAAGATGAGAGAGATGAAGCCTTCATCTCTTCATCATGAAGGTATAAAAGCAAGTCACCATCTAATGACAGGTCTTTACTTATAGACATCTGCAGCCAAATGGACTACAGATACGTTAATATCGTATTAAATATGTCTATTTGGGCATGTCAGATAACTCTTAATTACAGTAATTTTATTAGATGTCTCATGTCCCACGCTGGAACAAAAAAGTAATAGCACTGCTGTGTTGCAGCAGGATTAGCAAGTATGATGATAGGGTCCTATTGGGCAATCCAATGTGACCCTACCATCATATTTACCTCATCTCATCATACATGAGATAGTTATAATTACATTCTCAATCATAGCATGTAATAACATTAATTATAATGCCATGTTTTGTGCATATCCCTTTATCGTGGAGAGGCCACTTCAGGTCACTTAAAGAGATAAAGATAATGTGTACACAGGATTTGCCTGATACTACTCTAACACTATATACTCTATTACTATTTTTATGATCTTTATTAGTTATTAATATTAGCGTATAAAATACAGACAGTTCTAAATTGTGCTACTTTTTTAACAAAAAAAAAGGTGCCCCAGTGTTGCATCTCAAACTCAAATTATCTATTTGTTGTAATTTCAAATTGTCGAGTTGTTGGCGGTTGAGAGCAGGCCGCGTCGCCGGCCGGTGGTCGCCCGAGCCGTTGTTTTGACGTCGCGGGCGCGGCGCCCACGTGCCGCCGCGGTCTGTCTCCGCTCGGGCGCCGGCCGCGCCGCACGTACCGCGCACCGCGATGTTATCAATCGGAATAGTTATCGTTACTAGTGAATGTGACCCAACACCATGAAGAAACAGGATTCTCAGTGCAGTTTGGGGCGAGGAAAGGGCGCGAGAACCTCGCGGATGATTTCCGACAGCATGTCTTCCGATGATGGCCCGGAGACTGAGCGTCTCCTGTCCTCTCAACTACCAGCCGCCGTCGTCGTCGCCGCCGGCCCTCGCCGCCAATCCCTCACGGCGCCGCCGTCGCCGACCGACTCCCGGAAAAAAGTTGTCGCGCGACACCACAACTACATGAACCACCTGCACCACCTCATCCACTGGAGAGACATCTGGGGAGGAGAGCCCCACAAAGGTCAAGAGGTACTGAGGTTAATGCACTTTCCAACTGTTCAGTCAACTCTGCGACGCCTGATGCCCGTTTGCATGGTCTTGTTGTTCCTGAGTACACATCATCGAATTGTTGTTTTTCGATTTGGTATCGAGTTGACATAATATCGTTTGTTGCTCGGTTTTGTTACCTACTGGCTCCACCACCTAAAAACGTGTTGTCTCTTCGCGCCACCCGTCATTAAATCGTAGTTTGTTTTTCATCATGTCTAGTGTTTGTTTTAAAATTACACTTGATACGGAAAGGCTCATCATTTCTTGTAGCAAAGCATGGGCAGGTTTTTGTACCGTATTAAATGCTCGTGGTAGGTATTTACTCAACTGAGTGATTGTCTGGCCTCTTGTCCTTGGCTTCGTTCCACGTTGATAATAATGTCAAAAAAGCAGGGTCAATCTTAATGATTATCGTAAGATTTCTCTCTGACCTTGCGACATAAATTTCATGCAATTGGATAAATTCGACGCGTGTGTGGTTTCTATTTTGAGATTCCAAAACAATGAGCTGCTACATTGAGAACCCTTCCGTCTTAGGCACATTTATACGTCACAATACCGATTGCACTTCGCACTACATTGTTTCTGACTTACAATTTGAAACGGGCTTTGGACCGAACCGTGTCCGCGATAACAAACTAAAAACGCTAACGAGGCTTCTCAGATCATTACATACATTTTAGAAATAAAACTATGGGTATACGTGTAAACAAATCATGTAGAGATATTTAGGAACATGTAATAATTTTGCTTCCTCCACCGAGACCGAGCTTAACTTTTAAAATCATTATCAACCCACCGTAGTTTCACAGCACGTGCATAGGACCCTGAAGTTGCAGGTAGCACGGACACCTACCTAAAAGTGAATGCATCGGTCGGTTCTGACATTCTGCAATGCTTATTATTCGAGTAAAAATCTATGTCGCATTAGAGGCGTCGAGACCCGCAACTGCTGCGGATGTGTGGCCGATTAACCGGATATTTTTACACTACACAGGCAAACAATCATTGAAGTTTCAGTGGCAGTTATTAAAATGTTCGGATGTAGTTCCAATGTAGTTACATATTAGCGTGCGGCATCATTGACCCGCATGGTTAAATGCTATGGTACAAAGCGTCGCGTGTTGTAATAGCATGCAGCTGTGCTGCGCTACAAATGTGTGACACAAGACCTATAAATTACTCGAATAAGCTGCGGGTACACATTTTAATTCTGCCAATTCATCCGGTGCGGTGGCGCGTAACGCTTGAAGAGGCACTCCTTTATATTGTCATGAAGCCAGCTATTTCATTCCTTTATGGTTGGATCTTGCATGTTAAGTCACACTTGAGTCGAGTTGGTTGTTGTGTATTTGCTTGGGGATAAGTCCGCTTCTGCCATACGTGTGTGGGTTTATTTGCCATTTTTAGGGTTCCGTACCCTAAAGGTGAAAACAGGACCCTATTACTGAGACTTTAGCTGACTGTCCGTCCGTCCGTCTCCGGCTTTATATCGCAATCGCAAACCGTGCTAGCTGGACTGTTGAAATTCTCACAGATTATGTATTTCTATTGCCGCTATAACGATAAATATTAAAAATGACTAATTTTTCCCCGTTGTTTCCACATTTTCCAATATTTCTTCGGTCCTATTGGTCTCAACGTGAGGTTATATAGCCTAAAACCTTCCTCGATTAATGGTCTATCCAACACAAATATATTTTTTTCAATTCGGACCAGTAGTTCCCGATATTAGCGCGTTCAAACAAACAAACTCTTCAGCTTTTTTATATTAGTAGGTATGGATTAGAAATTCAACGGATAAAATTTGATTTTTTACTCTGGAATCCAAAGGCAAAACTGTTTGAAAAACACTTATTTCTGTTCGTTATAATGATTTCAATACAAAAGGTATCAGTATTTGTGGCGATGTCTTGTTATTAGGTTATTATTACTTTTGACATTTGTTAAGTTTTGGCGGTTAAAATTCAAATCAAATCATAAAATAAACAGAATACGGAATATAGTTAAATAAAGTAGGTTAGGCAAAAGAGTGCTCGATTTTTTAAGAAGATTCTGCCATTTATAAGCATAAAGGTTATCTAAATATAAAAGCAAGGAGCTTAAGAAGAGTACAGCATCCCACGCGACATAAAAGCCATCTATTTTAGTAAAATTTGCTGAAACCGGAGGAATTCGAATTCGCTGAAATACTTGTCCGTATTTTCCGTTTTACTCTCAAACGCTATCGCTATTCTTCTGAACTTGAAGTCTATTTTGTGAACAAAGAAATTCTGTCAAGGATAACATCAATTTAATTTTCATCTCTGTCTTAGAAGCTTTCACTTAAGCCGTAATACATATTCTGGGCGACCGTCTCTGGGGTTTCTGCTAAGTTGGCGATGATGTAACTTCATATAAGCACGAATCTCTATGAACACATGGAATGTGTAATACTCCAGACTTTATTGCACACTCGAGACTTGGAGTCACTCTGAAGTATGGACGCGTGCGTGCTGATGTTTTAATTAGGCTACTAAATTCCAGCGTTGTATATTGAAAATGCGACTAAATACTTATCATATCACTTATTAAATAATTTAAGGAGAAGAATGGATAAAAAAATGGATATTGAGATAACGGCAAAAATTTTAGATGAGAATAATACGTAAAAAGAAAATTGATTTCTCATCAAAGCGCAGCACAAACTTTTGGACATACAAATTTGAAACTTGATATAGAGGTTTCTCTGTGTTATGTTGACGAAGGAATTCACTAAATTCCTACGGGCTACGAAGTTATGGGAGAAAAGCCGCAAATACAAGCTAGCTGTCGTAAAACTATTTCAGAAATCCCTGGACCACGACAAGGCTGATAATTTTCATAGGCTACCCCTGATTGGGCTAAAACTAGATCAGCAAACGTTACAATATTTGGATACGAGACCAAATATTCCAATGAAAAAATAGTTGACACTGATCTGCGAAAAAAAAAACCCGTAAAACTTGCAACGAGAATCCCACTCCTGAGCAAAGACTAGTGTATCAAATATACATATAAATAGTGTATAAATATTTTTTTTTGTTTAACCCTAAATGCAGCAAAAATGCATTTTCTAACATGGAAACTTGAATTAACTCCTGATAAGAAAATTGTTACTGAAATTTTCTGTTTTACTAGCATGCATTTAGGACGGGTGTAGTATCGGGATATTGTTGGGGATACAACTAGTATATTCTTACAAGCTACTGTCATGTTTTAATTACGTTGATCGTTACACCATCTTAAATTGTTTGCCAAACGCATTGGCACGTTGTTAACACTGATGAAGTATTCGAATGGTCACTCAAACGGAACACGTATCTTCGTCTTGTTAATTATTTTAATGGAACAATGACAGCGTGCATTAATTGTATATGACTTGCTTTCATTAAATGCGTTCGTCATTGTTCATGGTTACGATTTAGGTTTAATTTATCCTCTTAATCAAAAGTTAGGAAAACTTCGGACTTAGATTGAAGTTGATTTCAAGACTCAACGCAAAATGAGGGGTTGTTATATGTTTGACGTTTGACACCGATTGTAGCTTAGACGAACAGACATTGGAATTTTTTTACGAAAAAGCGTCTCCTTTCGGTAGTTCTTAGCTTTGTACAAGATCTGATCAGTAGCTACTTTTTTAAATATTAAGTTTGAAACGAAAATGCTCGGGGATTTTTCAACTTTTTAAGTTGGTTTGGTTATAAATTACGTCATTGAGCGAGCTGTCTGCCTAACAAATAGGTATGATATTATCAGTACTTCTTGTACGTCTTCGAGCTCCATTTGGTACGCGGATATTTACATTGTATGCCGAAAAAGTACATGCACCTATGTGCCTGTAGAGCTTGCAGATAGGACGCTTTAAATAGTCTGTTTTAATTGGATTTCGTAAGATCGCGTGTGATAAATCATAAACGATTAGAGAAAAGTTAAAGACTAACGACAGTATATTAAATTCTTTTGTAAACGGTCGTTCTTTTTAATTTCTCTTTGAATCGTTTTAATTAGCTAATGTAAAAAAATATCGTCTGAAATTCTCGATATCCTTGACTTTGTTGACCTTTCTACATGAAATGTAATTGGCTTTAGTGCTGATATTATTTAAGAATTGTAATGAAATCCCCAAAAGCATTCAGCGTACTTATGTGCGCTGCGGGTTAATGGTTATGTTTATTTTGTTTCTTTGTACTTTTTGTTTCGTGTGGCGCGATTCACACGTTGCCTAAACGATCATAATTGGCTGTCATGATAACAGCATTATACAGTTATAAAAAGATAATCATACGATTATGTTAGTGTTTTATTTTTCTGTGTATTTTTATCAGTGTATTGCGGTGTTCTTTATTATCTCTAGCTGAATTTAGTTAACTACGCCGGGTTGGGTATTAATTAGCGTAAATGTAGAGCGGTGGTTGTTTCATCAACGCTCCGTCCAAGGCCAAGGCTTTGTTGCCTAGACAAATTTACACTGACTCAGTGCGGTGTCTCCCTGGGGTGGATTTCCATTAATTCCTCCCGCAACTGTGTAAAAAACGGAACGAGAAAAAACAGTCAATAAAATCGTTCGTCCTTACGCCCTCAAACAGCGCTCAGTAATTTCATTGGAATTTATTCTCCTCCTGACTTTATTTAATCGTAGCTTTGATGTTTAATACTGTTTTTTAAAGATATTAAGGAAAAAACTGAACGTTAACTTATTTCTAAATAGCTTGGTTTATTATAATCGGATTACGTTAGAATCAATTAATAATTTACTGCCCTCGCAACATTTTGTTTCCGTGTCAGAACGTTTCCATTTAATCTAGTTTTTATGGTTCCGTACCCAAAAGGTGAAAATGAAACCCTATTATTGAATTCTTTAACCACTGAGTACAATACTCCACGAAAACAAAGCAGTGACAGCTTCTCAAGCGGTGTTGAACGGTGTTTTGTCAATGCCTAATAGACATTCGTATCCGATTGTAGAAGTTATTCGCTGTTTAACGTACAAAAAAATAATAGAGTTCCATTAAAAGCCGTGAAATTGAAACGTTTTCACCTATTTATTGATAAGAGCTATCGCCCCACCGAGATGATAGATCACGGAGTCGTGCAATACCTACATCCTCTTCGTGATAACGTCTGTCAGAGTTTCATTTCATTTCCTATTGATTATCGATCTGTTGTCGTTCGCGAATCACGAAAGCTGGTTTGTATGTGAACGTCGTTCCAAGATCCAGGTACAATTCAAGGTTCCTTGTCTTGTGTTTTTATGATGCGTCTATCGTCAACTACCCGGGCGACAGACGTTCGTAATTCTTTGTTTGCTTGAAAGATGACGTGTTCACGTGACCACGAGGTAGTATAATTCGAAGAAATGGGCGCGTTGTTATTCGTCATTAAACTCTTCGAATTTGTTACGCGTTAAAGTTACGATTACGACCGTGGTTGTAATCATAAATGCTTAACATCCTAATACCGTGATTTGTAGCAAGTACTCGGCTATTTCGTTGGGCAAGTAGGTTACAAACGTTTGCATGCTCTCAAAATTAACGATAAACAATGAGATGCCTATGAGGAGTTTGGCACGGTACTTGTGTTGTAATGAAACCCAGCTTATTTAGTGTCATGTCCAGTCGTCGTGAGTCTGTTATCATTGGTATGCAGAGTGTGCATTTTGCACCCGACCCTAGGGCATAATTTCATATACCTATGTGTCAGATATATAGCAGTTACTTGTAGGTGCGTGGGTAGCGGACATGAAATAAACTGATATGTTAGAATTTTCGATGTTGTGTTTGGAAATTGGCTGTCGCCACCCAGGCTTTGACAAATGATTTGCTTTAAATAGATAAGATAAAATAACATTTCCACATAGATGTGGATAGACGGAGATAGGTATAACGTTTGGGTATACTTATGTATAACGGCAGCATAATGATTATCCTGCGACTTCGCGCGTTCTTTGACTGATTTCTATTGTTGCTTTAATTACCAAGTTATGAATTCACACAAAAGTAACCATTAGCATTTTATCATTTATATTATATTATAACATAACACACGTCACGCCTAAGTTCCCAAAAGGGTAGGCAGAGCATACGAAACGTAGTCAATACCAAAAACCATGACAATTTCGCGTTCTATAGGCACTTCTAGCATATTATTAGGCTTTAAGTTAAAGGTACTATAATGACAGGTTGCTAGACTGTTGCTTAAAGCATACCTAAACCTATTTATCCTTAGTTTCCTCTTACGACATCCACCGAAGAATTAGAGAGGTGTTTTCCTAAATCCCGACTCCTCACGGTGCATACGATTCGGTTATACCTATCATCAATTTGTCGATATAAAGTTATGACAGCCTATGCATTTGTGTGATACAAATAAATCAATGAAGGAAGGAATTATGCCAGTCACGCGCTGGTGAATCAATCGATCAATTGTAGATCTGGCAGAATGAAACTCCATCAATATTTTGTGACAGCGTTAAGCATAACATACCAACATTATCTTACATAATTTTGATATATGTACGAGTATAGGCAAATTTTCATATTTGAACGATAAGAATGATCTGAACTAAGAGACAACAAATTGAGAATGCGATTTACTCTAAGATTACATTGGGTTAGGTTTAGTTACACGTCAAGCTTCAATAAAGATACGAAGGAAGATTTGGTCTCGTGAATCCTAAACAAACATTTAATATGTTGTTTTGTTACAAAAAGGAACAAACATTTCGCACCAATATTTCTTGTTGCAGTAATTCTAAAAGGCACAGCTAATGGACGTGAAGTGTTGACATTTGCTTTTATTACCCCGTAGAGAATGATTAATTGTCTACCAAGGAAACGTTTGTAGGAAATAATAAATTTATACATATTCTTAGTTCATATAGTTACACAGTCACATTTCATAGATTACACCGGTCGACAAAAAAATTTTTTTTTTTGAGCATGGGTTTTACTTAGTATATTCTGATTATATATGCACATATATAGAAAAAAAAGTAATAACGAATCAAAAATATTTGTTTTTTTTTTAAATTAGAGCAATTTGATTTTTTTTCTTTTCGTACTCAATAAATGTCAGTCTTTGCGCTCTAACGGTTGCAAAAACAAAAAGAAGAGGGCGTGTCTGAATATTACAGAAAAAATGTGTTTCATATCTTAATTAGCTTTATTGACTTGCGCAAAATGGCTTTTGTGCACTCTCAGATGCGAAAATTAAAGTGGAATCTTTGTAGGCTCTCAAATATTTTTATTCTCAAAAACTTATGCGTTGTGATATTTTTTAAGAGATGCTTAACAAAGAAGATAATAAATCCTGGGATAATTTTGAGGCAGTTCCTGGTTTCTTTAGAGACGAAAATTATGAGGAGGTGGTGAATGTCATGATCATGAATTTTTCCAACATCGGATGTACAATGTGTCTAAATATGCATATTATGGTATTTTCTCGTTTGGATAAATTTAAAAATAATATCGAAGTTTATTCGGAAGAACAAGGGGAACGTTTCCATCAAGATATAATGGCATTTGAGATACGTTACAAAGGCCAGTATATGAGTACTTGTGGAAAAGACTCCAATAGATAGATTTCTCTCCAGGCAGATGTTATACCTAAGGACCAAAGTCCACAAAGAGAAAATTGGAAGTTGTATTTATGCAAAATATTTTCTAAACTTCGTTAGCGCGATGTAGAACACTTTAACAGTTGATGGAGTTCGTGAAAGAAGTCCTACTACTTGACAATAGGTGGCGCTAGGGTCACTACATACTGAAAGCATGAAAGGAGACTATATTTGTGGGTTAACATGAGAAAATTCTACTGAACATAATAGGAATAGGAAATAATATTAACTTTTAATTGTTTTTAACTCTATTTTAAAACTTTTTTTCTAAGAAAGAAATCATAGTTTGATGTTCGGTATCATTCAATAAATGATCTCTATGTATTTTTCAAGTATTTTCACTGATTTTTTTTTTACCATTTGTACTCGTAAAAGCAAATACAGAACATTTTTTTGTTATTTTTCTTATTTCTAAGTACCAAAATAATAAAAATAAATGATCTATAACCCGTGCTCAAAAATGTTGTTGACTGATGTTATTAATTGCTTGTTGAGGAATATTATTCACATCTATAATAGGTTTAAACTGACCTATACGTTGTCGGTTTAGGTAGTTAAATCAATGTAAACAATCTTGACGTGTCTTTTTATTTAAACGTACACTTTATAAATCGAAATCTTTACATTTTACAATTTTGGTTTGAAAAAATCATTTACTTTCATGATTGAATTGTATAGTGTAACGATTTTCATTTTTAGACTGTGTATTTCAATAAAAAGACATGTCAAGATTGTTTATATTGTTTTAACTACCTAAACCGACAACGTATAGTAACATCGACGCTCCGTTCCGGGTTGAATAATAATTTTATGTGGATGTCGAAGGCGGATTGTATAATCCGCCGTTTTACATAACGCCTAGCCGTTTTGCAAAACAGCGCCGTTTTGTAATGCGGCGGCTCAACGTTTAGCCGGATTGAATGCGGCTGAACGAAAAACCGCCGGAATGAATTCGGCGCTAAACGTTATTCATTACGGCTAGGCACAATGTAATACGGCGAGAGATTAGCCGCCACTTTGTCGTTTTTAGTTCAGATTTTTAACACTCGTGGCGCTGCCTAACATAAACAGTAGAGGATTTAGAGATTATAATAGGTTAGGTTAGGTTAGATTACATTAGATTACATTAGATTAGGTTAGGTTAGGTTAGTTTATTTTATTTATATTTATTTTATTTAGCATTCTTTGTTTTGTAAGTATTGTTACCCTACAATTTTAGTAATAGTACAATGCGGCTAAACGTGGGCCGCCTTTTTGAAGAACGTTTCGCAACTACAATCCGGCTGAACGTTGAGCCGCCGTTTTACAAAACGGCGCTGTTTTGCAAAACGGCTAGGCGTTATGTAAAACGGCGGATTATACAATCCGCCTGCGACATGGATACGATGAGGATAATCTGATAAATTAGTCTCATCTATGGCGTGATGGCGTAACATACAGTTAGTTCTGAATGTTTTAATCCGGTGCAAGTAATCCTTGGATGTCTTCTAATTGTATAGCATTAACCTCACTAGGAAAGCTTGTAGGACTTATCGCAGTAACAACTGGTAGGTCGGTACCTGATTTCCACATCAAGGAAAATAAGTTAGAGCTTCGGTTTCTTAAAGTCGCTTTTTAGTACCTAAAATCTATTGCATAATCTAACTAACCAATTGATTTTTGACTCACCGCAGAGCAATGGCACAATAAACGTGATACCGGATAGCCCAGCGGTTAGAGAACCTGACTGTGAAGCTTAAGGTCCCGGGTTCGATCCCGGTCAAGGCAGATGATGAATACGAATATTTGCTTTCGAGTTTTGGATGATTATCTATATTATAAGTAAATTTATCCGTTGTCTAGTACCCATAACACAGGCATTAAGTTGCCTACTTTGGGACTAGGTGATTGGTGTAAAAATTGTCCAGAGATATTCATTTATTTTATTTAAACGTAATAATTTTTCCCTTTGTAGAACAATGCAATGTCACTGCGACGTAAGCTGTAAATAGGTGCTATGGTGGGTCAAGAATCAATTGATTCGACTGTTAGATGTCTATGACATTATTATTGAATTTTTAAATTTAAACAAAGCTCTTAAAATCCCCAAAGTTGTGTACACACCTGAACCGAATGGCGGCTTTAAAACTGCTGGAAAATTTTGTTTGGTCGCTGATGTCGCTTGGCCTCGTAATAAATATCTTCGATAAATCGTCAAATTTTCACAATGCCATTTTGCATAACAATATGTTTAAAACCGTGCAATTTTTGTGCGGTTGGTATCTTTGTGGCTTGTGTGCTGTCTGCTTCTTAACAACAGCAACGTTTTATCACACTTGGCATTCAATTATGAAGTCCGTGACTCAGTAATTATAACTAGGAACGGTTTAACTTTTAATTGTTACCGAGTTAGTCCATATACCTTTTTTCGAGAATTAAAAAATATATTTTGAATTAAAAATTAGCTGCAATTTACTCAATTAAGTCCATGTACAATGTAATCACGTCAAGATCACACTTTCACGGATGTACTCGCATAGCACTATCCTCGACAAGTATTAAAAGTTGTTACTCATACCTGGTGCTACCCGAAAATTGGAATATCCACATCAACGGCTCATTCCTGTGCTACAAACATTCATTCCGGAACTCTTGTTTTGTCGTGATTTTAAGCTAATGCTTCTGATGTCTTTCTTTTCTGATGTCTCTTGTGAATAATGGCAAATCAAAACATACAATACTTTTCCATGATTCATCAAAGCATATTTTATAAAAGCCACAGTCTGAAGATTGTTGAATCAGTCTGAGGCTTCAGAAACGAAACGAATAAAACGAAAATTTTATTTAAATAGGCTTATTTAAATAAAATTTTCGTTTTATAAAACAACTTGGCACTTCTATCCCTAGCTTCGTCTTAAAAGAGAAACTGAATGCAGTTGCAATTTCCACAATGTCATGAGTCGTTCGATGTCGGCTACACTTCCTGAGCGTTCTAGTTTTCTCGTGTGAACATGGATGTAAAAACTTTCATTTGGCGCTATTGATTCACTCGCTGATGGCGTAGAGCTCAACTTTATTTGCTAAAGGCTTCAATGCCTCGCGACCGTATTTTTAGATCTCGGACCCTTCCCAGCTAGGCTGGCACGGACGACTGCGTCTCATGACCTCACGCAGTTACGAACGCTTTGTTCACGTCCTCGCCATCCCCTCTTTGGAATACGTAGTCATATCTAGACATAGATGGCAACAGCTTGTTTGTCAAATATCGGTGGCCTCGGAATGGGGATTTCATTAGGCTTTAAGTGTGCCTTGAGAAGGTACCACAGTTTTCCTGTGTGACACAAGTATGAAGGCAAATCATAATTTTGCTGTAATGTAATTGCTGCGTGTGACGCTAAGGCTAGCGTGTTCGCAATCGCACATGACGTTGCAATTATAATTGGCTACATAATTATGGTCCGCAAATGTAGATAAGTACCTAAGAGTACATGTTTTGATAAGTTTATTTTATAAAAATAGCATTTTTAATAGCTGATTTGTTATAACTGACAAGTGTTTCCGTATTAAGGTCACTTCGTTGTAACTTCAAACACCTGCTAGGTACCTACTCTGTTCTATTTGTAAGTAAATCATATTTTCGTTTATTTGCTGTTGGCTACGACGTACGTACATAACTAATCTAATTTATAATTAGGTACTATACAAATCGCCTATAGGAAGTATGCAGGTTTGCAATAGGCCCCGGCAAGTTAAGTGTCCCCAGTTAACAGTGTGTGTGTTCCCAGGTAAAAACCTCTTCTAAAATCCTGCCATTTAACTTGCCGGGGACTGTGCTATCTTTATTCCCACGTAGGTGTCTACTTAGGGATGTTTGCTGCAATAAATTGGAGTAATAGTTTTCACAATAGGAATAAGACCCTATCCAACCAACAAGAATTACTTTTTCTGATTTTACTTATGCTAACCGTACTTACTTAATTATCATCCATCCATATATAAAATAGTTACCGTTGAAAAGTTGCATCCTACGGAGATGGACCTCGCTATCCACAAGAATCCTACCACCAGATTAATGCATTGTCAGTCGTCCTACGGCCAGTCCCTACATTCAGTCTAACGACGGTTTAGTTTATTAGAGACAGAAATATGACATAGTGATTGGGCGTTATATCATTCTCTATCTAATCTCCAGCAACCTTAACTATTGATATTTAGATTGGGACGTGCCTTTACATAGAGGTACATCACATTACATACGGAATTCTATCTTAGTCTGTAACAAAACTAATTAAAAGCTTGTAGAAAAAATCCCATTACAAGGTGTGAAAACAGAACCTTAATGTAGGGTTATATCACTTGCCGGCACTTAGGGTTTATATTTTGGGCACTGGTTTTAACTAAAACACTCTGGAATTAATTAATCCGAGTTTTATTTCGGCACAACGTATGCACTAGTACAATCCTTAAGTACAAGAGAGCGGGTGGGGGGAAAGCCATGCGTTTAGTTACTACACTCTCCCCCGCCACATATAAATTTTACAAAATAGCATAACAATAAGGCAGTAAGTACTTAATTATTACTATCCAATGTGCTTTGCACGCGTGGGTTCGAATCCCATCCTCGTCGCCACTGTAGGGTTATATCACTTGCCGGCACTTAGGGTTTATATTTTGGGCACTGGTTTTAACTAAAACACTTAGTGCAGTCAATGAAGCATTACTGCTCCGAATTTTTTTACTGTGAACCGAATTGCATACAATTTTGGAATTAGGTTCATCTTAACCTTAACTTCAAAAGTGAAAATGATTTGAACTCCGCAACCACCCTGTACAGAATGTTTGTGGTAGTTTTAGTTCCGACAGATGTCGTTGTCACTGTACATATGAATTTCTAGATTGCGATGGCGTTTGG
>BHDV01003178.1:81993-110834 GCA_005406045.1 Adoxophyes honmai | reverse complement strand
CCGCCACACACATTCGGAAGCTTTCCGTTCGGAATTCCGAACGGAATTTTTCCGAATGTGTGTGGCTGGTCCATAGATTTTGTATTGATTGACTGCGTTCGGACAGTCCGATTCGAAATTCCGAATCGAGATTCCGAAACGGAATTCCGTAGGTATGTATTTGGCCGGCCTTACGTTGTTGTTACAATATAAATGCGATACGTCCATCTATAATTACAAATCCTTCGTAATTTTATTTAAAATCGTAGGGTACTGTGCTGTGGTGTCGGGCTTAGAATAACACCTCTTCATGTCATCAATGTTTCAATCTAATATTACGCTACAAGTGGCTATACGAAACGTGAAATAGTCATGGTTTTGGCTGTGACATTTCCTGTGCTCTGCCTAGCCCATTTAGTATAACAAGCGTGTGTAATAATGTAGTTGGGACTATTAGAATTTTTCAACAGTATGCTTAGGAACATCCGTATTACCGTGTTGACACGTTCGGATTGTTGGCTCAGTCGTGCTTCAGAATTGCGATCCACGCTCCGTGTAATGAAGACAGATAGACAGTTAATTGATCGATCGTTGAAAGCTTCGCCCAAAATAATAGTGACTGACTGTTTAGTTTAATTGCGTTGTTAGTTTCCTAGTTAAACAAGTATCGCATCACTGCGTAATGCAGGATGAACAAACAGTACCTAATTACATGTTGTTAAGGCCGTTCCTGTATTCCCGTATTCTGTCTCCTCTTTAGCCCTTTCAAACTGTTTTATATATATGAAGATAGGAAAGTTACATGTAAACATACGCAAGTCATTACATTGAGAAAATTTAGTAACTCTTCCGTGGATTAATTTTATTAAGTTATGCGTAGCTATGATCTATGTAGATGCCATATCATTTTACATAGACTTTCGCAAACTAACGCCTGATCCTATTCAATCGCTAAATGTTTTAGCCTAGTTACTTATTAAATGTTCGATAAGAAATAACCTAAGTATAGAGGGACCTTGATACTTTTAGCCACAGCGAGTAGTTCTTTCTAATAGCCAATGTAAACTTCATTATCATTTTCACAGTTTATAGTGCATGGTGTAACATTGGCACGAAATCGTAATTCTCGCGTTATCTAGCAAATCTTTTTGTTTATATAACAACGGCATTATCCTAATATTAACCGAGAGAAGTTAATCTTTAATACACAGTCAGCACCTGATATAAACGTGTAACTCCGGGAGAGGATAATCATTAACTCGAAAGATCGAACAACGAAAAGTTGGATTTGGTATAGTTTTATTTTACTCGAAACTGATGGTGGTTTGCGGAGATGCTTCGCGCGGCGTCGTTCATAAGGGCCTATGGGCAGGTAGGCTGTGCAAGCAGGGAATTGAACTTTTCTCGATGTGGTTATTTATGTTAGTCGTTTGATGTCCATAGTATAAGCTCATGTGCCGCGTACGTACCGACATTCACCTCCGCCGGAGAGGCGCGCGGCCCCTCGAGCTCGACTGGAAGGAATCCTGTAAACCCCGTTATTCTTTTTGCTCTCGTTATGTTGCGGATCTTTACCTGAGCTTATCCAATTGTTACATCTTTATTATTGAGATTACAAACCACAAGATTTTACGTCATATGCGTAACTTGTTGTACCTAATTAAAATGTAAGGAAAATCCCCTATTTATAAATTTGCGAGGTGATGGGTGAACTACTTCTTTGGTCACCTTGGGTTTTTTGGCTCAGCTATGTACCTACTATCGAACCAACTGATTCCTGACCCATCGCAGAACGTTGTCACAATAAACGTCACAGAGATTTCGCCTGTCGGGCAATGCAATGTCACTATGACGTTTACTGTGTATAGGTTCTATGGTGGGTCAGGACTCAATTGGTTCGATGGTATGTCGGTTCTCTTTCACACAATTACCTCAAAATAGCTACTTAAAAAAATAGTAAAATAAAATAAAAAAACTTAGCATTTGCAAACTCCCAATAAGCAAGTACTATTTTTTCTGTATTCTTTTTTCATTCCTTTCTCAGTTCAGAGTAGTGACTTTCGTAAAAAGATTTTTTTTAAATAAATCTAAATACGAAATGAACTTTGTGATGTAATTGTCTTTCATCAAACTCCAAAAATCCTTGAATGGAAGTGGTAATTTGTTCATGGTTAAGGATAAATACGACACTTGTTCCTAAGTTGTTACGTTGCTCAAATACGTCATAAATACTAATGACTGAACGTGAGGTACGTTTTTAAGAATGCGTTAGTTAGGCGGCGGGGAGCGGGCCGGCCGGCGCGGCCCGGGCGCCGCGCCACAGTGGTCCCGGCCGCCGCGCGACATGTTGCCCCCCGAGCGCTCGGCGCATCGCACCGCCTCCGCGATCATCAAGCGGCTCTCCTTACGCTCTTACAGCACCTACTCCTTAGTACGTATGCGCTTGCATTCATTCATCGCGGCCGCCTACCGCGCCGCCCGCCCTGCACCACGCCACGACGCGCCGCAAATAGTGACCGCCCCCTCTCGCGTCACGCGTGCTCCTCGTAACGCGGCCCAGTCACCACTCTCACGCATTTGTCACAGGAGGACGCGAACACTCGTCTTATTATGCTGGGCGAGGCATCATGTCCCATCCGCCGCGCCTTCCGCTCCCCAAGACCGGAGATAACGAGTACGTTCACATACGAAGCCTCGTCGCGAATATTCACAAGCCGAAGAATGTGTCGAGACCGCCGGTGGGGCCCGTCATCGCGGTCGAGACAGAGTCGAGGCTGGCCGTGGTCCGGGAGTCCCCGGGGTCGTCGGATTCGGATCGGAGCCGAGCGGGCTCGGAGAAGTCGGACGTTGTCGCGGAGGAGGTGACGCCGGCGCAGCGCGTGAAGAGCAACAGCATCGCGACGCTGGGCGCGACGCTGGTGCCGCCGGAGCCGAAGCGGCGGCGCGCGTCGTTCCTGCACCTGCACATCGGCGGCGCGCACGAGCACGCGGGCCCGCTGTCGGCCGGCGCGCACCTCAGCGTGCCGCGCTTCACGGTCACGGCGCCGCCCGGCGAGCCGCGCCGCCACAGCCACGGCTTCCCAGCATTCCACGGTTTCGCTCTTCGTCGACATTCTAACACGGTCTGCGTATGCTTGCAAGTGTGAATGCCGCAAAGTCACCTAACTCGAGTGTTGTTATCAAATGCCAGTTTTAGAAAGCCACGGTACCCGTCATCTGGCACCCTAACCGAGTGCATGACTGTTTTGATTATAATTATTGTATCTCTAAAATTTAGGTATCGTGCATGATCTCAAATAGCAATGATCTAGACAAACATCACAAACTCGTTGGACAGGAAACTTAAACAAAACAAAAGAAAATATAACCTGCGCATCTTGAAAGATTATACCTACGTATTTAACATGCATGTTATACTCGTATCAATTGTCATTAACAGATGTAACAAGTAGGTAAATAATGTCGAGTGGATAGGTATCCAGAGCAGCTCCTACTTTTATCGCGTTGGATCTGTTAACAATAGACCGAACTTGTTAATAGGATAGTTACAATACTTTGACAGTGTTACTCGAGTCATCGTGTTTAACATAATTTACGTTGCACGATCTTTCCGGTGTAGAGCAATGTCAGACTTATTTATTTGTAATCTTTAGTAGTTCTTACCGTATATATACTCCATATTGTATTAGACTACCTTGTGATATCACTCTTTATCATTATATCTATAGTGTTTATGAGCAGGCGTCTTCTACTGAACTGTGTAATCGTTGGGTAGCTGCTGTGTGAGCAGAGTCTGAATCAGTGCAATTTTGGTTCCAATTTTAAAATAACAATGGTGCGCTGGACATCACACCAAAGTGAGGTTGAATGTGATATTTTATTCACTTATAATAAATATCTAAATTACTAAACGTTGTCTGTTTTAGTGTTTTACTAACATTGCATTTGTGTTGTTTTCGTATGAACTCGACGAGATTAATAAATAATTTACTCTTTTTACTTTTTTCTTACCTTTACAACTGTTGCACAATGATTATTTCTTCTGTAAATTTATCAGTTTGAAACATGCATAAATAACAAGAATCTGTTCTGTATGCTCTGGCACGCGAGCTGTGTTTGAAAACTAATAATTAAAGTGCTTGTACATAATAGTGCGACGTTTACAATTGCTATGCCTGTGCCAGTTCAAAAGCTGTCACGATGAAAGACGAGAAAATAGTATGGAATAATGGTTGTCCAATGTTCTTATTTTTTCCTGAAATGGTCGCCATTTATTTATTTTCTAAGACCATTTTGTACCTTTTTCTTAAACATTTATTTTGTATTTCAAATTACTGGCCATATCTTTTCCTGACTTGATTGTAACTGGCCACTTAATTTTAAATCCCTTTGGATCATCTTTTCGCAGTAATTTTTTTTTACTACATAAACCTAATACTGGCTGGTGGGATATTTGGTTTTAGAATGCTAACGATGTCATTCGTTCCACAGAGCCTCCACCGCAGCGAGTCGATGTTGTCTGTGGCGTGCTTCAAGACGCTCTCACAGCTGGCGAACAGTGAAAGCCCTGGTGAGCTTCAGCAGTACCTCGCCTCGAACACTAACATCAACCTCGACGATAAAGATGAGGTAAGGAAATAAAGTTTTATTTAATAGTAGGGTCCTCGTGACAGACCTTACTAAAGATCGGTCAAGCTTTACCAGTATTCTTCTAGTTCCAGTTAATTAATTAACAGTCACGAACTCTGGGATACATGGCGGTTCTTTTTGTGATTAATGAAGGAAAATGCCACGCTAAAATTGAATCATCCCAAAAACTACTACTAGCCGTGTTAACTCGATAACATCATTATGAATATTTAATTAATAAAAACTTATATAAGCTGGGAATACCACAAAGCTCGAATATATTTAGGTGTCCTTCGCATCGTTTTCACAGCCGTTGTTATGACAGCATGGAAGTTTGGCGTCTCTGGGAAACTAGGTCAGCGCTGGACATTTGTCAAATTTGGACGGATTCCACATTACCGGCACCCAGACAGTACCGTATTGGTAATTTATTAGGCAGTCTGGCCGTAAGAATTACGATTGGTGCTCAAACTCGGTAATCGTTTTAGGCGACCGTGCGAATATTAATCATACAGCTTGTCTTAATATTTCTTACGTAATATTCGAACAAATTGATTCTCCTGACCCACCATAAAACCTATTCACAGTTAACGTTACAGTAATATTGCATTGCTCGACAAAGGATTTTTTTTATTACGTGAGTCAGGAATAAATTGGTTCGAGTGCACGAGTTTCATCGCGTAGATCTAGTAAATATCTATTCTGTGTTATAAAAAAAAGCGACGTACTGGTATCGAGATGTTTATGTAAATATAGATGTCGATTTTGTTTTTAAATGTATAGGGTGAAGTCACCAGTAATGGACAAAGAACCAGTAATGGACAATGACTCTTATTTACTACCCACTAAGGAAAAGTCATTAGTTTTACAACAATCAATTTACAACTCTATGGTCTTTAAATTATGAATGCAGTGTCCATCACTGGTGCTTGTCAGCTTAAACCGTCCATAACTGGTGCCGTCACCCTAATTTTCCTTATTTAGTTGGCAGACGAAAACCTATTTATTAGTACAGGTATCATTATTAAAAAAATTGACTGTTAAATTTTCCTTGATTATTAAAAAAACCTGTTTCTTTATAGATATCAAATGATTATCACATATTTCTCTTGGCCCAGAATGGCACGACGGCTCTCATGTGTGCCGCGGAGCACGGACGCACGGCTGCGGTGCGTCTGCTGCTCGCGAGCGGCGCGGACGCGTGCGCGGCGGACAACGACGGCTGGACGCCGCTCGCGTTCGCCGCGCGCGGCGGCCACGCGGCGGTGGTGCGCGAGCTGCTCGACGCGGCCGCGAGGGTCGATGCGAGAGACTGCGTGAGTATACTGTACTACATAATAGGTGATGGTACCACAATGGCACGACGGCTCTCATGTGTGCCGCGGAGCTCGGACGCACGGCTGCGGTGCGTCTGCAGCTCGCGAGCGGCGCGGACGCGTGCGCGGCGGACAACGACGGCTGGACGCCGCTCGCGTTCGCCGCGCGCGGCGGGCACGCGGCGGTGGTGCGCGAACTGCTTGACGCGGCGGCGAGAGTCGATGCGAGAGACTGCGTGAGTATACTTTACAGAATAGGTGATAGACTGATAGTATCAGAATGGCACAACAGCTCTCTCCTCAACATGTTTAGGCGTTAAAGTAATGCTGTCTTTCTAGTAATGTAGTCGCAGTATAGTAGTAGTAGTGTAATGAAGACGGTCAAGAAACGCGTCGATTTTGGTTCCGTGTACACGTAAATAATTGTATGAATACTGAGACAGCGCCTCCAAGCGGCACGTTTGCACTACTGCCGCGGTCGACGCAGTTTCAATACAATTCGTTGCGTTTCTTGACCGACTTCATTACACTGGACGCTCTCCTTGCTGTCGATCAGAGGTTCCCAAAGTGGTCCAGGTGGACCCCCAGTGGTCCATGGGTGACACGATGGGGGTCCACGCTGGTGTTGATAAAAATAGGTGTAGTTAGGAATTCAGTAGAAATATAGCAGCAGGGGCGTCCACCAAAACAATAAAGTTTTGAAAAGGGTCCATGAAAAAAAAGTTTGGAAACCTCTGCTGTAGATCTTTCACGAGGTCTCGCCGACGTTCCTAAATTGCTGATGCGGTGTTCACCTCCCTTGACAGTAATAGTTTACAATACCTGTATCGTAATCATCTGATGTTATGATAGCGACGCAAATACGAGGGGTGTTCAATAAATAGTGAGAATGACTTATAAATGCATTAGCAAAGAAATAAAAAAGTACTGGCAAGCAAAGTCCATGTAATTGCTATGAAAAATAAAAAAAAATAACTTGACAGTCGTTTGTTTTTTTAAAAATAGAACACATTGATTTCGTCGTGTCGGGACCAGACGGTAAAAATGGAGGAAATTTAAGATCATGCGGTGATTAAATACCTCTGCTTGAAAAAAATTACTACTGAGCAAGTTCATTTAGATTTACAAAAAACATTAGGGGTTCGCGTTCCTTCTTACTCTACGGTTGCACGGTGGTGCGCAGAGTTTAAAAGAGGAAAATCGAACACTAATGACGACCCACGCTCAGGGCGGCCGAACACTGCGATGACCGAACAAATGTTAAAAAAAAATAGAAAATAATTTAAGGGGATCGTCGTGTTTTTGATTATTTTATAGCTAAAAAAGTAAATATTTGTGTCGGGAGTATTCACAATATAATACATGCCCATATGGGCATGAAAAAGGTATCAGCACGCTGGGTACCCATAATGCTTACGGACGCTCAGAAACAAACCAGACTGCAGGTTTCACATAGCTGTTTGGAATTGTTAGAGCAAGATTCCGACCGATTTTTGTCTTGTTTTGTAACAATGGACGAAAGGTGACTTCACCATTACGACCCAGAAACCAAAAAACAATCTATGACTTAGAAGAGGCCTTCATCTCCGACTCCGAAGAAATGCTCCACGCGGTTATGGGCTCCATTTTCTGAGATATCCGAGGGATTGTTATGATTAAATATCTCAATCATGGAGCTATAATCACGGGGAATTTATATGAGGAACAAATAAAAAAACTGCGTGATGTTATACGCGAGGAACGCCCAGTGGAAACTTTCCAAAGGTGTTTTGTTTCACCAAGCAAACGCCTCCGCGCATGAGCCAAGAGTTGCGATGGCTGCCATCCAAGATGCTGGCTTTGGATTGATGGAGCATCCACCATATTCACCAGAGCTCGCTCCTAGTGATTTTTATGCATTTCTGCGGTTAAAAAACCACCTCAGAGGTCAAAAATTTGAAAATGATGACACCGTGATCGCCGCGGTAGAGGTTTTTTTAAGGGGTCGAGAAAATTTTTTTTTTAAGGAAAATTTAAGCTTAGAATAAAGATATTATAATAAGCATATACTCTTGAAAGGTGACTACATTAAAAAATAAAGTAAAATATGTTAAAAGTTATTTGCGTACTTATCATTCTCAAAACTTATTGAACGCCCCTCGTATAGTATACCTAGTATGTTGAATGGCACCACGGCTCTTGCTTATGTGCATCTCAGTTGTATAGGTATACAGTTAGATTGATAGGTAGGTATCATAGCGCTTGGCCTGTAGCAGACTGTTCAGTCTTCCAGATTAGCCAATATTTGCGCGTCGTTGCACGATACATTTGCAAATTATGTTTATCTTTAAGTGATGGTATAAAATGGAACATTTAAATACCACCGCAATAAAATCTAAAGTTCTGGCTGTAGAAATAAATTTATTTTGTAAAAGCAACTTTTTACACGAAAACATTATGCCCGCTTTGTCTTTGCACCAAATCAGATTTGTTATTTCTTTATATCCCGTGACGCATGTTTTTATAATGTGTTATTGTTGAATTGTGACATACGTGTCGCACGACAGACGTTTCTCTAAAATAAAATAACAGCCGGCGGTATCAGAAATAGCACATTCTGTGTACATTATGCGGAAATATTCTCAGTTGACAACTAATTAGTTGTTGCGGGCAAGATTATAATTGCGCCAGGCTAAAGAAGAGATATTAAGATTCCCAGAATCAACTGGAGTGACTAATATCGCGTTGTGCAAAATGGTGTATTATTAAGATAATGATTCACGTTTGTTTCACGATAGAAGATGCGCGTGAGAATGATATTCCTTTACCGTAATTTGATTCATGAATGATTAGACGCATGCGACAATGCAGATGCATTGGCGTCCTCAATTATCGAAATAGAGCACTAAAATGTATTCTGGACCGTGCATTTAAAATTAGTATATTTATACTTCACGTGGAGCCCTGCCAAGATGTCACTGACATTCACTATACATTCTTAAATCTGGTTAAATACAATCAACCGTGACTATTATCATCTCGTTTCGTAGTATTTTTTGTTTTAGTTTCTCTCGCTGTTTATTGAGGCTTTTCATTTCGTTTACAGACAGTTTTATTTTAATGCTTTAGATGTGTCTAGATCGAGCTTATAAATGTAAATGTTCATTATGTCTTCAACAAATCCCAAAAAAAAAGGACTCGTTCATAACTTCAATTAGATTTTTGATCGATAGAACTCCACAAAAAAATGTGATACGATCCTGTAAATATTTCAGCCATTATTTTATTTATTTTTGATTACGTGAACAGCTCAGAATGTCGCACAAACGAGCATGGCCGGAGGCATACAAACCTTTATTACATGAGAGCATTTTGATGTTAAAAGTAAAACCCTCGAGCGTTGGCTTTGTGACATTTTAACACATACATTTCGTCCTTTGAAAGAAATAAAAACAGTTTCCGAGAAAACTTGACGACTAACCAAGAAATATACAAACTAAAGAAAATTATTTTATACTTTACAAAGTCAGTCTGTATGGCTGCCAAGAACACTACTTTTAAGGCTTCCAAATTCGTGACCTAGATGCTAGCTGGGCACGCCGGTTGGCGTCGTTTTGGCTAGAGATTTGACTTGCAATTCATATTTCCGCATTCATCTATTAATTTATTGTATGACAATGCGTCCATTGCTACAAAGAAAAGCCGGCCAAGAAAGTACTTCAAGATATTAAAACGTAGTTTTGAGAATGGGCGTTTTTGGTTGTCTATTTTAAGGGCGCTTGTGCACTACCATGAATTTTACGGTCCGTCTTTTTACTTAATGTCTCGTCTCGCTTGCTCTTGTATGAAATAGTATGAACGTGAGCAGGACGGCGCGACCGTAAAATTCATGGTAGTGTATAAGCGCCCTAAGGTGACTGTAGGTTCTTGTCTTAGGATTGTATTTATCTTTGCAGGGTGGCTGGTCTCCTCTGATGTGGGCCTCTTACAAGGGCCACGAAGAAATAGTCTCGATATTGCTGGAGAACGGGGCAGATGTCCACGCGCACGGCAATTATAACATAAAGTACGTACAAAAACTGACACTTTACCCCACATTTGTTACGTAAGTTGCTTTACAGTGCAACTATTTTGTTAATGCTGCTCGGTAGTCGTCGGCAGTTATCGGAATTTTGAAATAACTGTAATACATTTGATAATATCAGTATTTAAATTAATCATATTCATGTACCTCTAATGTTAACTATACATATTAGTGTAAATTTGAAAATCCAAAGATTGCCGAAGTTTGCCTAAAGAAGAAAACAGATGTACTGTAAATACTGCACTGTGTACTGTCTTAATACCTAAATTGTATAGATCCAGTTGCATGCTTAATTTTATCTACATTCAAGCAATATCTCTGAAAACATTAAAAGATAGCATTTATACAAAGTACAGTCAAGGAAATTGATTACTGTGCCACTTTGTACCTTTTAACAAAAAATGTCACTGTGAAATACCATACTTTCTACTAATCAAACCAATATGAAACTCACTATGAAAAAGTTCAAAGTGGCACAGATATCAATTTCCTTGACTGTACAGAGACTGGCTAAAATGGCGGCAAAACTAGATCTCACACACAGTTGCGGATCGGCGTCATAGGCTCGTACCTCCAACCGCATCGGCCGCGTGTTCCAAATTCAAATCATTTGTTTACTTCTTTCAACCATCATCTGTTTTTAAATTACGAAATTTTAATGTAGTTGTAGGATCGATATCGATTCTATATTGTAAGCTGCATAATTCTACTGCAGATACAGGTTTTATTATGTAGGCCATTTGTTTATTACTTTTTAACGTCTCTTAAGAATATTATGACATGGATAAACATGTTCTGTTTACTGAATAAGCTGAATCCCGTTATATCAACCTACATCCTCATTAGCTATTCGAGTTCATTGAGGCGTTTTTAAAAAGCTCGAGGCGTAATTAACGAGTGATCTCGACAGGATCAATAAACGATAATGCGGTTCATTTGACCGAGATGTTAACCACCTGAACTCAAGGCTAAGTCACCGTGCGAACACACATTTTTATACTTGCAGACCAATCAAGTTTTGTGTCGATAATCTCCCATAAGTCATGAGCCAACTGTGATTGCTTTAAAAAAAGGTTGTAACAGTCCTGTTTTATGCTCAGGAGATGCGCCATAAAGATATGTGCTTATAACTGTGCATAGAACTGCAAAAAAAATACTAATATGCTGTTCGAATTACGCATTTTGACACACTCTGAATGGTAAGGTTTGTAGCGAATTTCTTTAAACCTCCAGATGGGGTGGCTTCATGATAAAGATAAAAAAAAACACTATAGTTTACTGTACATCAACATTGTGTAATATAGCCTTTCTTTGTTGTCTGTCTCAATTATAAAGTGTCCTCTCTGATTCTCAAAGGTTGGCTGTAAGAGATCCCTTAAGGGATAAGTCCGCCTTTGTACCTCGCCTTTTATTTGTATATGAGTTTTGTATTTTCGTGTTCTTTCCTTTTGTACAATAAAGTGTTTACTTACTTACTTACTTACTTACTTATATTATACCCTCGTTACAATGCATGCGGGAATTCCTTGCACGCGTTATAGCGATCGAGATATTGAACGACGAAACAGTCTTACGTCTGGGTCGACCTTGCCTTTCAAAATACTCCTAAAGAATTAGTTGAATTGTGTCTTGTCAGATGTCAAATTATTTTACTAGTAAGCAACTTAGTTTGGAACACAATTTTAACGCACATCATAATGCTAAAGGTTTTTGACACTGAACCTTGAAGGGAAGTCAATTATTATTCATAGACGTCACACTTTTAGACAAGGTTTTGTTTATTTCCCAATCCACATCTATTTCTATTTTATCTGACTTTTTTATCTGCTAGAGAAGATGGTCTCGAAAACCAGTTCAGTTTACGTTCAGTGTAACCGCAAGATGATAATGTATGTGATACATAACAAAGCTGTCAATAAAATTGAACAGTGCTATTAGTAAAGAACGAGGTTGTGTTATACCGGTATTAGTTCTGTTAGAGGACAATGAGACAGTAACTCATTTTTTTGCCACAACTTGTTCTCAAATTCAAGGCCTCTTGTGAACATTATGGCTTTACGAGCTATTTAAACATTTCACTCATTATGGGGAATAATTTATTGTACGTTACGAACTTCCGAATTCAGTTCATTTTCTTTGAAAAAATTGTGAATGAATCTAAATGGATTGCCTATGTATTTCCCCGATTGAAATAATAATAGCTACATTAACGACTTTAACGCCGTTCTGAGACATACGGTACTCACGTGAAAATCATGATTCATGGAAACATTGTTGCTAGCCTTTTGCCTGTGTGAAGAAAAATCATGTAGCCATGGTAGCTTAGCAGTTCGTCCGGTGGTTATCATCGAGTGGGTTGTGAATTCGAATCCCAACTCACACCTTTACATTTTTCGAAATTAAAGTGCGCAGCAGGATTAGAAATTCATTGCGAGTGAAGCATTGAAGGAAATGAGTACGAAAACACACTAGTCGCCTCGCTCGCTCGTATCTCTACTCGCGCCAGGTTGTACTAAGCCGTCTCGCACACGATATAGTCAACCTGTCGTTTTCTGGCGTTAAGTAGTTAGACAATGTTAGGTATGTCCTTTCTCTAGCGCAACTTTACTCTCGCTTTTCGGTGCTAAGCCGGCTGAGACTATAAAGTTTGGATGATGAAAAAACCTTTGTCATTTCAGTTGAAATACAGATCTACTTCAATATGAATGAGTTTCAAGGTAGTTTTATGTCATTTCAGTTCGCTGGTATGGGCAGCCGGCCGCAAACACAGCGGCGTGGTCACACTCTTACTAGCCGCAGGGGCTCGTGCTAACTCCGGTGATAAGTACGCCACATCCGCGCTGACGTGGGCGGCGCGCGCCGGCGACGCCGCCTCCTGCGCGGCGCTGCTGCGCGCCGGCGCCGACCCCAACACGGCCGGCATGTACTGCTGGACGCCGCTGCTGCAGGCCACTCACGGTAACTATAGTGTATACAGTACGCCACATCCGCGCGGCGCTGCTCCTGTATAAATAAAAAAAAAATAAGTTTACAGACTGATAATCGACGCAGGGCCTATACAAAAGGAGTTAGAGACTTAAAATTTTGCAGAGCAGTTCCTTTTATAACGTAGGAGAGCACTAAGAACGGATTTTTGAAAATTCATCCATTAAGGGGGTAAAAGGTGGGTGCAAACTTAGTATGAAACTTTCCTGTTTTGTGTTCTGGGCGAAAAAATGACAATGCCCAAAGAATCTGAACCACTGACCGTGGTAGTGCTTGTCATTCTCACATAAACTGAGCTACTGCTGATCCAGCCCCCTTAACGTGCCTCTCAGTGCATTCCTTGTGGTGTCGGACTCAGAATAACGCCTCTTCATTTCTTCCGTGGATGAAGTAAGAGGCAACTAAAGAAATAGGTTAGCAACATGTCACTATTAGCGTATTAAGTCCCGCGGAAGATAGTCTACCTATCCTTTCTGACGTCTCTAATTAGACAGTGACAGGTTTACTCGCGCGCGACGCGACTCGTGACTTGCTCTGCTAATCCGCTAGGTCTTTATTTGCGACACTAATAAATACCTTGGCCCTAGCTATACTGCGAGGTGTTAGAATGTCACACGCGCCATTAACTACGATGCTCGACGTTACAGGGAATCATTTGGAGATCGTCCAGATGATATTGGAGCACAAACCGAACGTGAATGCGCTAGACAAGGACGGCTATACGGCGCTCGCTATCGCCTGCAAAGAGGGCTACTACGATATCGCAGTGGCGCTCATTAATACTGGTGCTTATATAAATGTGCAGGTTAGTAGATACCTATTTTTTTGCCTAATAGTTGTAATTGTGTCGCACATTTTTTTCTAATGCACTAAAGTTTATAGTTCTATCAGTGCTGAACGACGAATCAAATAATTTATAGGGCACGTGAATATCGGATTTTCACATACATACATCCAGTGACGACTTTTTCCCACATGCTACTATCCTGAGACACCTCTTTTGCTTCAACCGCATTCAAATCTCTTCATACATGCTCGTCGGTTTCGCGTACTCTTGACTAGACCTTTTTCTAAAACGTTCCCGATTTAGTAATGAAACATCTGTCTAGGCCTTCCCCTCCTAACTCCCCATATTCTGTTCAGTAAATCCTCTTTCATCCACCCTCGCTAATATTTCTAAGGTAAACTCAACTGAAGCCATGAGCATAAACCGATAAACATTGTTCATTTTCCAGGACCATTCCAAAGACACGCCACTCATCCACGCAGTAAAAGGCGGCCACAAGAGCATCGTCGAATCGTTGCTCAAGAAACACGTGGACGTGGACTTAGCAGGCAAAGAGAAGAAGACTCCCGTTTACAATGCCGTTGAAAAGGGTCACGTGGCTATAGTGAAGCTGCTACTGGCTTCGAACCCTGACTTGGAGCATTGTACTAGTGTGAGTTGAAATTGATTATCTGTCATTTTTTGACTTACAGTTAGACAGTGATAGATGCCTATTTCACAAAAAAGGGAATCAAATCCTCGTTCCGATTTTTTTTAATGCTCAGAGTTGTTTCTGGCTTTTCAGAGTGGGGACACTCCACTGCTGCGAGCGGTGCGGTCGCGAAACGCTGAAATGGTCCAGCTGCTTCTTGAGAGGAAAGTCCGCGTTAACGTCGCGGACAATCGGGGGGACACCGCGCTTCATATCGCCATGAGAGCGCGATCCAAGGTACGAACGACTATCTATGTCCAATTATGGATTCTTGGAATGTTCTGTGTTTTGCAACAAAAACTTTCTTGCTATCTAGATAAATACATAAGTGGTTAAAGTATTGGACGTCCAAAAATCAAGAACCATGTTAATTATTATCTGTGACCTTAGATTAAATCGCAAGGAAAGCTTACGTTAATCTATGAGATGTATTTTCTGAAGCGTCTAGACGCACGTGCTCAATTGCGATTTTGAGGGCAATATTACTGCACGCGTGCGACAGAGAGATAGCAGCAGGTCAACGCTCGAATTTTGCTATGCTCCGCGACCGGCCTTTAGTCTAGATTCACCTCTTCTCATCTCTCCTTTCTTCGGAAACGGTCTTCAACGAGTTGTGTCAGTTGCATGATCATTTTCTTCATTACTATTCGATCAAAATTACCTTCTTTATATTTCAGCAAATAGTCGAAATCCTCCTCCGCAACCCTAAGAACAGCCAGCTCCTGTACAAGCCCAACAAGCTGAACGAAACGCCGTACAACATTGACATGTCGTACAACAAGACCATCCTGGGCCAGATCTTCGGCGCCCGCAAGCTGAACACTAACGAGGACAACGAGAACATGCTGGGCTACGAGCTGTACAGCGCGGCGCTGGCGGATATGCTATCGGAGCCTAGCCTGTCCGTGCCTATCACTGTGGGCTTGTACGCCCGATGGGGCTCGGGGAAGTCGTTCCTGCTTAGTAAATTAAAAGGTTAGTGTTGGTATTACCTTGGTTTTGTTTCCTTTGAGGTTCGAGTGGTGTGCGAAACGGGTTTGCACATTTAAATTGTGTTGTTAGAACATAATATTGAAGGTAAATGACTCGATTGCAAGTACATATCTCTCGTACAATCAGCCCATGAAAATGTTAAGCATACTTAAAACCATATCACGTTGAATAGCGGCATCTAACTCAAATGTCATACTGCATTCGCGGTGAATTTTGAAAAATACACTTTGCAATACGGCCAACTAAAAAAATTACGACGCATTTTTTTCATAAAACGCTATTTGTCAACTATGTAGTCTGGCTTGATCTGGTTTAATTTGACTAAAGTAAGGTAAACGTCTTTGTGCTCGACATTGGCTCAATACTTGGCACTTGCAACCTTATGTCACAGTAAGACAGGTTTCAGATGGGTGTCATCTATTGGGCGTTGAGGCTTAATCGTCATTTTCACGGGCCGACCGTGCCTTCATAGATGGTCTTATCTATTCCAGAGGAGATGAAAAACTTCGCCCGGCAATGGAGCGAATCAGGATGGGCGTGGTCATGGGCGGTCTCCTGGGGCTCGTGGCACGTGGCGCTCTCGATCGGCGCGTGCGCAGCCGTGGCCGGCGCGCCTGCGTACGTGGCCGTCGCGCTGTGCTTCGCGCTCTTTGCGGCCATTTATCTGGCGCTGTATATGCTGTGGAATCTTGGGAACAAGTGAGTGGACTATTTCTATACGACGATGAAGACAAAATCTACCAAAAATATTAGCGTACTTGTTTGTTTTAAAGTCCACTCCGACGGCTCCGATGTCAAATGGCTCCTCTCCAAATATTAAACAGATCACACTTTTTTTAACGGTGCCATGTCGTAGATACCTACTACTACAACGCAGCTTTTATGTGTGCTTTTCCTTCTTACTTTGTAACGGAAGTGTGACGGGGGAGTGGATAGCCACCAAAAACTTGTGTTCTCTTCCTACCGAATCAATCAATGCAATTTTTTATGTTTTGATTTTTAAGGCTTGGTACGCCGTAAGTTAAAAAATGTAGTGGACGAAATACTTTACTGGAAGTCATGTTTAAAAAAAAGGATATTTTTATCTTTTTTTAATGTTATCCTTAAGAAAGCATCACCAGCGCCCTCTGGCGGCAAGTATGCTGACCAAACCATGTCCACTTTACAAATTCCTTAGATTAGATATTCTACGGTTTGTCCAAAAGCCGATGACATTTTCGTTTGTTGTCTAGATACGAGTGGTGGTGGGCGGGCGGCGTGCTCTCAGCACTGGGTCGCCGATTCAGTTCCCTGCTGCTAGCACTGCAAGTGGTCTTCTGCCATCCGCCGGGCCCTAACGACCCTAGGGCTCTGCCTGCGACGCCTATAAGGTATACTTAAATTATGTAATTCTTAATACGTCCTACTACAGAGCACGGGCCTCTTCTCAGTTTGAGAGGGGTTGTGCTATAGTTCTTACGCGGGCTAAAGCTGATTGGGAACTTCACACACAACATTGAATTACTTCTATATAGCGTTTCGTGTGCTTCACCTGACTCATTTGGAAATACAGGCGGGTATATGTATGCAGGGTCGGATATTAAAAACTTATACTACGTCACACTCAAATGTAATCGTAATAAAATCACAAAAACCTAAAACATAAGTATAAAAATTGGATGTCCGCGTTGTCACTTTCGATTCGATATTATTCTTTTTTCGTCGTCCATGTCAATATTCGTGACGGTCGTTTGAGTTTGTTTACACCATCCTTCATGGTAACATCCTACATGTATGTATATCAATTGTTCAGGTTCCACTTCACGGAGGGCATGAAGAGCGGCAGCCAAGAGGGCGAGGCGATGGTTGTCCAGATGATCGCCAGCCTGGCTGAAGCCCTGGAGTGCCAGTACGGCCGCGTCTGTACCCGGCTCGCGCGCGCCTTCCGCCCTAAGCCTGTCTCTTCTACTTCGGGATGGAGGTGAGGTTTCTAAAGACCATTACCATTTTAAGCCTTCAGGCTCAGTCGTAAAGTCGTAATGGAAAATATGGATAACTCAGGTCGAATTATGAGCGGTTTGAACCACCACGTTTTATATCGAAAACTCGTAAGCGTCATTAGGAATGAAAAGTTTTGGCGGGGGTTACGTATGTACTTCTGACATCAGCAAGGACTGGTATCTCATTCCCAGGCACAAATGCGCACGAGGTTACCGGACTACTTAAAAGAAACCATAATTTAAAGGTGGAACTTGTAGAATTAAAAAACTAAACCAGTTGCAGACCAGTCTGATGTCAGGTTTAGAAAAACACATCTCAATTTATTCCCTGAATGTCGTAAGAGGCGACTAAGGATAAATAGGTTTAGGTATGCTGTAGGTGCCAGACTAGCATCCTGTCACTATTGTACTTATTATGTTAGAACCATACCCCGTTATCAGTGTTGCAAATCCATTGAAAAAGCTAGGGATGGCACTGCACGTATATTTTTTAATATGTGCCTACCTTTAAATATACATTAAATATTCACCTTTATTTATTTATATATTTTAAGTTTTAAAGGAAAACAAAACCTCTTTTCAGCTCGTAATTTAGAGTTTTTTTTAAACTTCATAATAGGTGGCTACGTTATTTATTTGCCAATATTTAAAATTGATATACAGTAATAGGCGACAAAATTTAACGCCAAAGTAACCTAGAATAATTATTAATAATTTATTCAGACAACTAAAAATAATATATGCAAATCCGATATTTTACGAAACTTTCTTCTAACAAAAATATGTTATGTACCTTCCAATATGTCACATGTCTTGACATGACAGTGAAATAAATGTTGTGCGACAACCCTATGGCTTAGTTTCAATGAATCTGCAACATTGATAACGGGGTATGGTTAGAACCTAAAAATGTGCCAGAAGCGGCTGCAAAACGCGAAATAGCTATGGTTTGGTCTATGTAACGTTCCGTATCCTCCGCTTACCCCATTAGAGAAACAGGCGTGATGTATGAATGTATGTATGTATATTTTATGTACCACTTTCGTCCTAGATGGCGGCGCATGTGCTGCGTGCCCCACATCATCACGTTCGAGCTCTGCTTCACGTGCATGCTGATAGGCCTGTGTATACTCGTCATGTACCTCACCGACTCGGGCGCAGACCAACAGTAAGTCACGTCATGAGATTAAGCCTTTTTTTTATAATTAAATAGTATTTTATGCAACTGCTACATAGGGGCCTTAGAACACAAGTGTGTGTTAAAGACATAAACAGAGCGGGTGGTGTTATTTACAGAATCACACGCGTGGTCTAAGTACGGATGTCATGAATATTCGCATTCGCGTTCGCATAATGCGAATATTCGCATTGAAATTCGCATTCGTATCAAATAATATGCGAATATGTACAGGTCGTGTCTTGTCTCACTCGCTCAATTGTTGATTTTGGCAAAAAAATGATTTCACTAAAATATAGTTTTTGTGTTATTAATGTTGATTTTATGACAATAGCTTTTTTATGTTTGATTTCATTAAAACCTCCTCGACAACAATATTAACAAAAATATTGACCAGGTTCGATTCCCGGTTATGTATGAGAGTTAATAAAAAGTTTGAAAGTAATTATTTTTAAATCTGAAATCGACGTCATGGTTCCTAAGAACAGATCTCGCTATCTCTCATAGTTTCCGACTTCACCATACTGACCCATTTGGATTGTACACCCTGTATACAGTTGCATACATTAATTTATCTAAGCATATACCTACTATAAATACTCTAAAATGGGTTAAAAAATCCGATAGTCAATAACTTGTACTAACGCTAGTGCTACTTGAAACATCACTAAACGATGCTCTAATCGTAATGCATCCACTAAAATAAAAAGAGATAAATAACGTAAGTGATCAAATTCCAAAAAAAAACTTGCTGACCTCCATTGTACAAAAAATCCTTTCATATTTGACTTCAGATTTTTGGGGTAACAAACAATCCGTCGCAGTCGTTGTCACTACAAAATCGACCGGAGTGTTCATAATTTAATTTTAATCACATTCTGACATGTCACATTCCGTCAAAACTTGCAAAGTTAATACAAAAATAATTATAACACTTATTTTAAAAACTTTTTTTCTTGTTTTGTTCTAAGATAAATATTGCACAGAAATGACGTAAAAATGGCTGCAAATAAACCATTTTTTTAAACCATACATACATACATACATACATATTCTCACGCCTGTATTCCCAAGAGGGGTAGGCAGAGCACGTGAATTCAAAAATCCAGTGCCACGTTTAGCAATTTCAGGGTATCCAGATAGTTAAACGTGATATTTTAAACCATAGACAAACATAATCAGGTCTCGGCAAGTTGACGTTTAATTTCGACTGAAATTTCTTTTCAGTGAGTTTTGGACGACGTTCGAAATTTAAAACTATGTATAACCTATTGTAATGCTAGTCATTGCCTACGGTTTTTGAACGCATTTAAGAGGATTTATAAATTATAATATGTGCGTAAATAAATCCGATAAATTAAGTTAAAAAAGTACTCTTAATTTTGATGGTTGAATCTGGGTGGTACGTCTGTGGAATAGTTGTTCGACAAGGATAACGACTGAATTAAATATTAAGTTCTATTTAGTCTGGGATAGATTATTGGAGAATCGAGACACGTATTTTTTGATTTGTCAAATAATTAAAAACTGACAAAGGCTTCTAACTTGATAGAATGGTATGTTTGTATGTTACTTTTATTGAGCCTGTTTAAAAACAGTGTGTGTTTTATTTTATTGTTTTAACGGCATACTCGACGATAACTTTCTTGATAACACTCTCGTGCTGTGACGCGATCTCAGTTACGATAAGCTTTAAACCGATGGCTCAATGAGATTGGGCCGTCGTCGATCAGGCGGCGTGAAATCCAACAGGGGCTGATGATCAGCGCGTGCGCCGTGGCCGGGGTCGTGCTGCTGGCCAACCTGTACACGTGGGGCCGCGTGCTGGCCGCGCTGGCGCTGCCCCCGCGCGCGCGCCTCGCCCGCGCGCTGCGCCGCGACGCGCCCACGCTCGCGCTGCGGCCCGAGGTGCAGGCGCTCACGCACATGGTGAGTGTGCTGCTGCTGGCCCCCTGTACACGTGGGCGGCAATAAGCTAAAGGCCGGTCGCAGAGCACAAAAAAATTTCGAGCGTTGACCCGCTGCTATCTTCCTCTGTCGCACGTGTGCTGTAATATTGCCCTCATGCTGGAACACTGCGACGCACATGCTCAAGTGCGAGCATGAAGGCAATATTACTGCGACAGAGATAGATAGCAGCGGGTCAACGCTCTAATTTGTCTTTGCTCCGCGATCGATCTTTAGCCAATTAATTCAAAAAATACTACAGCTGAACTTAGCTAGATCGGCTAGATCAGCCGTCGGCAACTACTCAGCTAACGACGAACACTAATCAGCAAATTAGCGTACCTACTCAATCCCAATCAATCTCTCAATCTCTGTATATTTTTTTTTGAGTCAATTTCTCACTTTTCATCGAAATCCCTTGCCATATAAAACTAACTACAGCCTTTCCTTTAGGTATCATGCCTTGACGCATTCACGGGACAGCAGACTCGCCTGGTGGTCGTGGTGGACGCCCTCGACAGCTGCGAGCAGGAGAAGGTCCTGGCGCTACTGAACGCAGTGTACGCGCTCTGCTCCGACCCTAAAAGTCCCTTCATACTACTCCTGGCCATCGACCCACATATCATAAGTAAAGTAAGTTCATTTGTTTCTTTTTCTACGTTTAAAAGTTCTGTCTTCTTTTCGGAATTTAAATGTTCGCTCCTGTTAAAATGGAATGGTAACAGAAGTAAAGATTATTAACTCTTAACAAAATACTTTCAAATTGAGTGATCAAATGTCTAGCGTAGAACTCCGGAACTGATCTATTTTTATGCAATGTGAATGGAAATCGTTTAGATTCGTTATTTAGTTTTTGGTGTTATCAATCTTTATACGGTCTTCCAAGTTTCCTTTATCAGATTTAGCTAAACATAACAGAGTCGCTTCTAATTTCCGTCGCCGCGTGTATCTGACCTTAAAAGTTTTTGATAATGTCGAAATCACACTTCCTACACACTACATTGATGGTAGCCAACAAAAATGACCATTTTCATTAGGTTTCAAAAAATGTACCGTTTAAGATGTAACCGTTTTTGCACGCCGAATTAATGGCGAACAATTTCAACAGTCAGCAAAAAACATGGGCATTGCCTCCTCTAAAAGTACTCATATTGCAGATGTGTTCTATGTGTCTGTCGAGCCCCTGCAGACCTCTTGCGCATGCTCTCTAGTACTAAAGACCCTAATTTTAACCGCTTCACGTATGTGCAGGTTGCTTGGATGGAGGTTAGTTACGCGCCCCGACTTGACTTGGTGTATTTGTTTAGCTTTGGATTTCGATGTTGTGCGAGACCCTTTGGTTTTCTGCATGATGTTGGTTCGATCCTGCGTCATAGCTATACTATATGACAGTTCTATGTGTCATAGTGAACGTTTGATTGTTTTTCTGTTCTTTTTTTTTCGTGAAAATGGGGTGGGGAATGTTTGAATCTTTCAAAATTATCATCATCTTGGTGTTGCATGCTATTACGTTTTAAAGTCATTCAGTGTTTTAAAAAATACTCTTATTGATTTACTACAGAATAAATAAGATGTGAAATATGACATAAACAACTTGTAAATAAAATTCTGTAAAAAAATATAAATAATTAAAAACAACATTTGTAAAAAGTTTTTGCCGTATAATTTAATTGAGTGAAAGTTTTCGATTGATTGGTTAGTCATAATTTTGTACAAATACAACCTATGTAAAGAACTCCGTTTGAATATGCTCAACTCTTTCAAGTCTATAACACCCAGGTTATGTCTTTTTATCTTTGTAACTCAAATTATTTTCGATTTTATCTGGCAACACATTCATAAGCTTTAAATGAACTACAGTACCCGACAGTAAAGCATGGCCATTGGTCATAGAAAAGAGACAATTTGCGTCACGTAAGGTAGAGAGAGACCATGCACTACATAACCGATGTTCGAATGATCCGAGAGTTACGATGAGCAAACTTTGTTCGGTTATATAGACTTGCAAGCGAACTTTGAACCTAACGAACCTGCCCAAACTTACCATCCTATAGGCAGTGGAAGTGAACAGCCGCCGCGCGTTCTCCGAGAGCAACATCGGCGGGTGGGACTATCTGCGCAACATGGTGCAGCTGCCGTTCTACCTTCAGAACTCTGCGCTCAGACGCGTGAAGACCGCTCAGCAGACCGCCGCTAAACGGATACAGGCCATCGCCAGTGACGACTTTTCCGCGTCCATGCAGAGATCCGTAAGTATTGTAAAAATCTAGGGGTGAGCAGTGAGTGTCTAGTGAGACAGTAATAGATAAAGTCTATCTCGCGCTCGGCTTGAGCATATTTTTGCTGAGTCTGAGTAGCCGCTAATTAAAAATAAATTGGCCAAAAAAACTGCAGGTCCTTTTTTGTGACCTTTTTTGTTAACTACTTCGTAAAAAAACTCTCATTATAGAAGTGACTTATCCCAGAACTAAATTAATTCTCGTTTGGAGTTGAGCTTTAATGAAAGATTCTGCTGAAGATTCAGTATATATAAAAAAAACTGTATAAAATACTGGACGTCTGCAAGCATTGCCTAAGGTCCCAGAGTTCTCATTCATACCGCATTGGAAAACCAGAACCCAGAGAAATCTATAAAACAGCCTGCCTTTGATATTTGTTTCATTCTGGCACCAATAATTCAGGCTATTTTGGTTAGAACTCTTTTGAATGTGAGACTGTTTTTGCTGATCAATACCTTCATGTCTTAACTCTCATCAGTCCAGATTGACACACTGAACTGAAGCCAGATGAATGCTTAACCCCCAATCATAATGACTTGAACAACCTTAATGCTATGGTCGTCTTCGCTTACCACATCCAGGTGTCAGCCCGGCGGTTGTCATCGACGTCGGAACTAATGTCGAGCCAGGAGCGCATCAAGAACCAGCCGACCAAGGAGCTGAGCGCCGCGGCTGCTGCGAGAGCGCGGCGTCTCCGCCCCTCCGAGTCTGTGGCTTCATCAGGTAACTAAGCTAGGAAACGCTACAGAATTTAGGCAGTAACTAGATTAGGAGAGAAACTACATACGGGTTAACCTCAGTCATTTGTTTGGTGAATCCTGTCAAGGTTCAAATTCAGTTTTAAAGTCGGCGACTTTATTAATTCTCGCAATGCGGAGGCCGATCATGTTCCGAGCTAATTCGGCGAACGAACATCTTCTTCACACTAAACTGCCCATCGATCGCCTCTAGCTAAGTCAGTAGGTAGTTGGCCGTGACAGGTATCGCTCGCTGAATGCAGAAACTATAATATTGAGCGTTAGCTGGCTGCAGGGCAGGAAGGTCCACTGCTTTAAGTACGCTCGAGGCGAGACCTCGTGAAAGCTCTACGGCAACCAGGTAACGGTAGAAAGAGACACTAATGTTTTACGCATAAACATATTCGGGAGTGGACCTTCTGCACTATTCGTCATACATCTGGGCACGATTTTAGAGAGAAATAGAAAGTTCGCTCAGCGCTTTTTCCGTGTAAAGGCGATGCGCGAAGTACTCTCTCTCTCTCCTCAAGGCTCTTTCTCTAAAATCAGTGCCAAGTTTTATGCCGAATGGTATATTAACTTATCTTGTGTCGGCAGTGGCGTCAGGGCTCCACCGCGCGGCGGCGCCGGCGGGCACGGCGGCCGACCTGGGCCGCGTGCTGCTCACCGACGACTACTTCAGCGACGTCAGTCTGCCTTATTCCCCATTCAGCCGCAATGAGCAGGGAAATGGCCATGTGCTGTCTGCAAACACGATACTTTCAAGCCACTTTGCCCGGCGCTTCCACCTAAGTGTCACGACACAGTCATCTACGAAAGATACGGCGCCGAACGTTCTGTCAAATACGCTCTGAGTGTTTGCAGTGCTCAGCTGGTGTGTCATAGACGACTTGAAAAGCACTGCGAGCGTTTTCGTAAATGGCAAAGGGCCGACAGCACTAGTGGCAGTGCGTGTTTACATACTGTTGCATGGAAATGAGCTAATACAATTTCAAGACCATTCACTTACAAACGGTCACCTTTGCATTGCGCCGCCTTGGTACACACACCAGTAGGTACCTATTATTGAATGAATATTTTAGTGTTACATTCTTGCCTTCCAGGTCGGCTGCTAAAAGCATTCCAGATCGAGTTCAACTGGTACCAGCTCGCGTCGTGGATAAACCTCACAGAGCAATGGCCCTTCCGCACGTCTTGGATCATCTACCACCACGAGACGTATGAGGAACACATCGACGATTCCAAATCGCTCAAGCATATTTATGAGAAGTGAGTATCGACGTAAAACAACACGATCCTTTCGTTATATTGACATACTTACTAGTTGTTGCCCGCGACTCCATTTGTGTAGTTAGTATTTTTTTTATCAAAATTGGCACAGCCGATTGCGCGTGATGAAGTAACAATCATGCATAATCACAAACTGTCGTCTTTATTAGTACCTATGGTAAATTAAATACCAAATTACCCACATGTATCATAATTCAACTGTCGGCCAAATAAAACCACACACAATGTCGAAATCACAAAATAAAACACAAAGTTGGTTATTTACTTACTTACATTAATTTCAATTCCCCTGACCTCTGTAACAATTTCCGACAAAAGTTTTTTTGAAATCATCGTGGATAAAGAAAATTCTTTTTCCTACAATGTAACGTCCATGTTCCTAGGGTGAAACCCCACTTGAGCGGGTTACGCGAATCCAGCTCGCTCATGGAGCTAGACCGCGACGAGCGCAAACTGGAAGTGTTCCTGAGTTTCCACCGCGCCACGCTCACTGCCGCCGACTTGAAAATATTTCTACCGTTCACCATCAATTTGGATCCCTACATCAAGAAGGTTATCAAAGGTATTGCTCCGTTTGCACGTATCAAATAAGCAGATCTCTCGAAAGTCTACATGCAGCCTCACTCAAAAGTTAATGTAGATTTCAGTGATGAAATGAAAATGTACTATTTTTTACGTACTAAAAATATTTTACTTCAACAGTACAGTCCTCGGCATACTTGGAAGATTTTAAGTCTTAGAAGTAAGTTCGCGCATCGGTTTTACATAGAAAAAGTGATGCGTGAAATTAACCACACTACTCAAAATCTTGCCAAGTTAGATTTCGTGGATTGTAGATAGTACACAGACCCGAAATATGTTGCAATAATATATTACGGTAGACAACTCTACTGCAGTGCCGCATGCTTCATGTACATTGTATTGCGTCCGCAGAGGAGCACCTGCAGTCCGGAGCGGACGAGGAGGGCGGCGGCGCGGCGGGCGCCTCCCCGTGGGCCGCGCACTCGCGCCACGCCCACTCCAAGCTGTTCCAGCGGAAACACGTCAGTACACGCTCAGAGCATTAGCACATGTCGCGGCACAGGAGCACTGCAGTCCGGAGCGGACGAGGAGGGCGGCGGCGCGGCGGGCGCCTCCCCGTGGGCCGCGCACTCGCGCCACGCCCACTCCAAGCTGTTCCAGCGGAAACACGTCAGTACAAGCTTAGGGTCTCCCCACATAGGCGAAAACGCGGGTAGAAAAAGCTTTATGTCAACGCAATAAGGGGGTACAAGACGTCAATCGGCTCGGCTCGTTCGACCGAGAATGGCCGAGCCAATTCACGTCTTGTTCGCCCTTATTGCGTTGACATAAAGCTTTTTCTACCCGCATTTTGCCGAAAAGGCGTCGACTGGTTTGGTGAGACCCTTAGACTAAGGGCGGCCACATGCTATCGGAATTCCGTGAATACACCACACAAATACGTTTTGATTACGAATGCGGGATTCTGAATGCATAACCCATCATATTGTATGATTCGTTTGCATTTATTGCCCAAGTGGTGATAGTTAGCAGCCAGCTCTGACTTTGGTGTACTACGAAACCGATTTATTCCTGACTTACCATATAATTTGTTTACACTTCAGTAAACGTCATAGTGACATTGGATTGCTCGCCAAAGGAAGTTTTTATGGTGGGGTCACAACAATTATTTAATTATCAATTGATAGTCAATTACGCATTATTTATGTTCGATATGACAACAAAAAATTAAGATTTCTATTTTGTGTAATATTGTAAACTGCCGCGATTCTCACACATTTATATGTACACGGGACTTAATCACGATTTAATCTATTTACCACCTCGACGTTTCGGTTGCGTTACAGCGACCGTGGTCACGAGTTCTATTTTGTGCTACAAAATTTTGCATCTTTTGACATTTTTCATGCATGTTTTAGCATTTTTCATGTATATTTCGGGCTTTATAATCTGGCGTCAAGTAAAGGTCAAATTTCCAAATCACAATGTCGTGTTCTGTTACCCCCCAGCGCTCGTCGCCGCCGAGCCAGGCCGCGGCGCCGGGCCAGCCGCCGCTGTGGGTGGGCTGGGCCGACACGGGCGCCGCCTTCCTCCCGCAGCACTACGCCCCGCCCCCGGCGCACTACGCCACGCCCCCCGCTCACTACGCCCCGCCCCCGACGCAGTACGCCACGCCCCCGGCGCCGGCGCAACAGCAGAACCCTTACACGCTGCTGCGGGCCGCCTTCCCTGGATTGGTGAGTCACTGACCCGGCTGGTATTGCTAGCTATAGTTGTGTCAGTTTTCGAAGCGAGGAGTGCGTGCTCAGTACTGTATACAAAGTGGCCGGAAATTGGCCTTAAATATTTAAACTGTGGTCGCGTATACGCGTCTCAAAACCCCTGAAAAATATTTCTTGAAAACTTTCATTATTGACCCTGTGGGAGATAAATGTTTCATCGCTTTTCAGGTCATTGCGCCCTGTGTTTTACCTTCCTTACTTTCCATACGCAAGTCCCGTTAGTTGGCGTTCGTTATTGCGATGCTACGGTGTTGGTTAAGAGCCGAAGTTCAAAAGACATCGTACTATTTCATCATACTTTTATTACCAGCATGTATATTATAGAACAAAGGCCCAAATTGTACCCGCGCGAGTTATGGATAGTTCATTGCACCCTGAGGAAGTTATGACTTTAGTTTTAAAAATTGCAGAAATAGTACATTGAGAAACGAGGGGAGTAAGTGGATAATTTCTTACGGGAGTCTGTTAGAAGCCCGACGCCGCAGGTGGAGGGCTTTTATGACTTGAGTTTGTAATTTTCTTTACTGCCCGTGTTACACACAATGATTTTCATCACATTTGCGAGGAAAAACTAAAAATTAAAGAAAATGCATGACATCACGTCATCGCGCCGCGCCATTCCGCTTGCGCTGTCACTGCTATCAGTGCGTTAGGGTCTATTGTCACTTTTTTTTAATCATATAACACAGACAAGAACTATGTTTCGTACAGAATGCGAATGGTCATACAGCCAGATTCTGCCAAAAGGTTCAAACAAATTTACAGAAAATGCATATTAAAGCGCGTTGACATACATCTAAAGTATTAAATTAATACAGTTTCATAATGCATACATTAATTTTGCATTTAAAAATTGGTCCTTAAGTTTTAATAGCAGAATTTTTATTTTTATATTTGTAACCTCCTTAGTCTGAACTAACGAACCTATACTAACTTATCTAAACTAACCTATACTAACTTAACTAAACTTTCCCTCTCTAGGGATGTTAATAGTATAGGTACGTCACTTCAGACTAAGGAGGTAAAAATGAAAAACAAGTGTAAAATTAAAAATTGAACTATTAAAAGTCAAATATAGGCCAATATTCAATTTCAAAATTAACGTACGCATTATGAAACTAATATTAATTTAATGTTTTGGATGTATTTCAACGCGTTTTTAATGTTATGTAAAATAAAATCGTGATTAAATCCCGCGTACCTACACATAAATGTTAGTGAGAATCACGACAGTTTAAAACTTTAGAATTTGTTTGAACCTTTTTGGCAGAATTTGGCTGTATGACCATTTCAATTCTGTCCGAAACGCAGTTCTTATCTGTAGTGTATAATTTGAAAAAAGTGATATTAAATCGTAACGCACTGATAGCGCTAGCGGAACGGCGCAGTGTGGTAACGCGACGTCATGCATTTTCTGCAATATTTGTTTTTTCCTCGCAAATGTGATGAAAATCATTGTGCGTATCACGGGTAGTAATGGAATTACAAACTCGAATCATAAAAGCCCTCCGCCTGCGGCTTCAGGCTTCTAACAGACTCTCGTTAGTAATATCCTTTTTACGGCCCTTAATTCACAATGTACTATTACAACGTACACATAAACATATAGTGCAGTCATTGAAGCGAAAAATATGGTCTTACCTCCGAATTTTTTTACTGTGAACCGAATTGCATACAATTTTGGAA
>BHDV01003178.1:23335-70859 GCA_005406045.1 Adoxophyes honmai | reverse complement strand
CAGGACGACGCCCGAGCCTGTCGCGCGGATCATATTATCCTGCGCGCGTTCCGCCGCCGATTCCATTACGCGTCACGTCCGCGCGGGATCGGTTGGAATTAATTATATCGACGAGCACGTCTCGTTCTCTGGACGAATTAATGAATGTCACGATACGAATTATATCGCATTTAATGTTATGACTTATGACACTTGACAATGAGTACTCAGAATTGTGATATTATAATCGTAAGAGTATTGAAAATATATTTGCTTTCGATCGAGGTCTCGTTTTCGTTCCAGTTCGATCGTTGTTGGGTTGACTGGTTTGGTATTCAGAGTTAGTAAAAGATTGCCTTACAATTATAATCGTTTAATTTTATAAATAAGTCACATCTATGAAACAAAAGAAGGTATGCTGTATAATGCTGGAGTATACTCGACGCACTGAAAAACAACTAAGCGTTTAAAAACAATTTGATGCTTATTCGCTCTCAAAATACCTACTCATTAAGTGTTACTTTTATAAAGTAGAGAGCCTCCTCGGTGATTAGTGATTACAATGATTAACATAAAAGCAAAATGGAATAAAAATAATAAATTAATTAATTAATAGCATCTTAACATTATTTATTTCGAATACACTGTAACATTATTACACACCGACGCCTAAAATAATAATCTATTACAATATCAACAACGTACTAAAACTATCAGTGTTTTTAGAGATCACAAGTCGTATCAAAGTTTGAAGTACCAGTAATTATTATCAACAATTTCGCAATACCTTATTTGAGATATTAAAAAAATATCAATTTTAATAGACGCTGCCATTTGTATTGATTTTATTTTAATTTCGATGAATCACTTAGATTTATGTATCTACTTAGGGTGTCTACACGGCCAAATTAATAATTACAATGATGGTTACATAATATTGCTATACAATGTTTACAAATAATTATCTTGTGCTGAAATATCCATGCGTATTCGATAATCACATTACGCTTACAAAAAAGCTGTTTGAGCGAGAATTATGATAAGAGCACGAGACGAATTCGTATATTTTACCCTATTTGCAGACAATTCGTTACTACTTCACAACTCGAAGAAAAGTAAGTACTGTTTCCCCATCTCGAGTTACCTGCTGTGACCATACAGTAGCGAATTATAGCTGCCATTTCTCTTTAAAATACTCTGCTTATGCTTCTATGAGTAAATCTCGTTAAATATAATTAAATACGATATCACTGTAAAAAAACCTACAAATTGATGACCAGATACGCGTAACTGCTACATGGAAAGTATATTTACAGTAAGATCTATCGGCAACTAAAATACTATTCAAGCAAAAATCACAATGTTCCCATACGACACAGACGCGGTAACAAAGATTCGCCTCGCTCATGTTTAGCCGGAGTAGGTACACTAAAAGGTGCTTTTATAATACTGTCGGCAGCAAAAATATCAACCCGGTAAAAGTGTCAAAACTATGTACTCGCGACCTTAATGAGGAGACAATAAGACGTGTGGACATAGTTTTAGCACTATGGTCGTTATTTTTGTTGTTGACTGTACAATGTCTATTCTAAACTAATCCAATCTCAAATAATAGACGCGAGGCGTGCGTATGAAGAAATACCTATTACTATTTATGCAACACCTTTAAGAGGAAATGGAGCGGTCATATTTTGTATGGGAACGTAGTCCCCTGATTCCTCGCTGGATATTACCCGTAGAACAATGATTTTTTACATCAACAATCTAATGATATATTAGCATGTTCCTATGTTTTCCTTTTTTTCTTTATTGAATTATTAAAGGAGATATTAACCTTCAAAAACATGAAAAATTGGCAAGTTTTTTCCGTTGTGTTCAAACCTCTAGAAACCAATTTTAACACAATTATATCAAAATATAAGAACATAGAAACACAGTTATGACATTTCTTAAACATTTAATGTAAAGACATATTTAATCGGTTAAGTTTTGGAGAAGAAATCAGGGGACTACGAAACGTTGTTTTTGAATAATTTTCATAGGTATTTTCGGTCCGAGCTGTAGTTGTTCTTATCGCACTCGATGCCGTCTGGGCAGGTCACGGCGCGACAGCAATAGATTTAGCAAATACCTATTTTACAATTCCTTCGACCGGCATATTTCCTCTTAAGGATGAATACTATGAATAGGAAGCCTTTAACGTGGCAAGATTTCAAGCACTATTTATAATCTTGCCAAGTTAGATAGGGGACTGTAACAAGAACCAAACCATGGTTTATTTAGCCTCTATGATGTGAGTGTAACAAAACTTCATATTACTTGTATCTTGTTAAGGGTGTTGGCTGTTTCTTCTAAAGACTTATCGGGGGGGTCGGGGTTAGGTGATTCGGAGTCTTCTTTCCTGTTGTCTATCTCGAGGACGTCTTCGGCGTCCGAGGCGGGCTTGTCGTCGGGCGCGGCGGGCGCCGTGAGCGACGTCCACCAGCCCGAGAGAGCCCCGCGGGCCTGCGAGAGGGCTCCGCCGACGGCCCGCGACGTGGTGGCCACCGCGCGCCCTGTACTCGCCACGGCGGCGGTCACTTTACGCCCGCCTTCACTCGTCGACATCGTGCTGGAATAAGTAATAAATAAGTTTCAAACATGACCTTTTCTATGGTTTATTTCTAATCTCTTCGCAAAATCGTCGTCGCAAACAATCGCGACCTATACGACTTCTGCACACCTGACAATTTTGGCCAAGTTGTATGCCAAGCGCTGTACTAAAATGACATTGCCGGTGTTGCCTATCTGTGCAATTGTAATATAGTGCTAACAAGCGAAATTAAAAATAAATTAAATTTAGTATCCATTTTTGTAGCTATGTAATCCGACAAAAGTCTAAAAAACGTTGAAATTTGGTTGATTACAATAGTCATATTTTTACACATACATATTCTCACGCCCGTATTCCCATGAGGGGTAGGCAGAGCACATGAATTCAAAAATCCAGCGCCACGTTTAGCAAATTCAGGGTAACCAGATGGTTAAACGTGAAATCATAGTCATATTTTTCTTTATGTTATTAGAGCGTTTCAGCCGTCTCATTCATCTGGCTACATTTTACACGAACCTGCTACAGACTTTTGATGTAATTTTCGACTACTTGTTAGAGTTCTCGTTTCTCTAGGTCTAGGTCTAGGAAATAACTAAACGATCGCTTTAGAATTTTCTTCAGTTTTTACATAAAAATTGCCAGATGAATAAGACGGTTGAAACGCTCGAATAAATGGGTGCAAATATTGTCGATGGTTTGGAGAGGACCACTAAACAATAAAATGTGGCTTACCCGCTACTATTATCTTCATAATTCTTAAGCTGATAACTTAATTGAATATTAAACTACCGTGAGACTCGCTCATATTGTCTTGAAATATATACGGATAATTCACGTTTTCAATCGTGTTAATTCGACTTGTTTCGGGCTAATTCGTAGCCCTTCATCTAGGGGCCGCGGCGGCCTCTGCTGCAAAACGCGCACTGCGCGCCACCGCTCTATTCGCGCGTGATGAAGGACTACGAATTACCCCGAAACATGTCGAGCTAAACTCGATTTAAAACGTGAATTATCCGTATATTTTTCAAGCTGATAACTTGGTTCAAACACAAAACATTAAAAAAAAAACAAGGTAAAACTCACTGCGCCAGTTTCAACTTCATGTCTGCAACAGACAGCTGCCCCGCAAAGGGGTGTCCGGGCGCGAGGTTGCCGAACGCTTCGACGTCGCCGTCGTTGGTCGTCCGCAGCCACTGCGCATACGCCGGGGTCGCCTTAAACGCGGACATGAACTGCGCGTTGAACGGCTCTATCTCTCGACTACCATCTGCAAAAACAATACAAATTGTAAGATGGAAAAAATAGTCTAAAATATCAACATAAAATAGGAAGACATGAGGCGGCTTCAAAAAGGGAGTGACGAATCAGTAAATTACTGTCTTATTGCATACAACATACAATCGCGCCTATGTTCCCAAATGGGGTAGGTAGGCACGAAACGTGACATAGACAAAAGCATGATTGACTGTCAGGCTTCGCAGCCACTTCTAGCAAAATTTTAGGTTTGAAAACAGATGGAAGAGGTATAATAGTGACAAGTTGCTATCCTGTCGTCTAAATCATACCGAAACCAACATGTTATCCTATCCCGACACCACAAAGGATAAAAAATAAGTAAAAGCTCCTTATTCGCGCTTCCTTCATTCGCGTCCTTATTCGCGCTTTCTTCATTCGCGTTTTCACTATTCGCGGATTAAAAAATTGTGACCCAATTCCTGTATTCGCGGCGAAAATTTCATTATTCGCGGATATATTGCGGAAAATGACGAAGAATCTGCGCAAATTCAAACTTTGACTGCAAACATAGGACGAGATGGGTTCGAACTCATAGAACAAGATAAATGACATTCAGGAATTGCTTGAATAGCAAAGTGAAGTTTGACTGAAACCGACTTGTAGGAAGTGTTAAATTCACAGCCCACTGAAGAAGAGGCTTCAATAAGCGCTGTGAATGTGACATTTAATCCGTAATATTGATCTGTCTATGGAAAAAGTGTTATTTTTTGTCACCTAGGAACGTATCCCCTATAATCCCATACAAATTACCATTCCGTATTCACGGTTTCTGTATTCGCGGCACATTTATGGGACGTATCCCCCGCGAATAAGGAGCTTTTACTGTATTTTAAAAAGACTAGGAAACATAAAATAGGAAGATTTGAGACAGCTTCATCGATACGAAACAGCCAGGCAATCTTTACGTGAAATGAAAAAAATAACCAAGATCTCATATATGGATTCTACAACATACAACATCCTTGAGCACTTCAAGCTGATTTTGGAAATACGCACACAGATTCAAAAAGGGCGTAAACGAATCAATGAATTAGTTTCTTATTTTGAAAGTATAATCAAATAAAAACTGACAACAAATTGCAGACTAGTGCTTCAACAATCCAAAAGTATTATTAATATACAACGCCATTCCGACGATTGATACGATCAACACGCGGCGAGACCGCATTGCTCTACCAAAAATAATCAATCCTGACACTCACCTGGTAGCAACGACGTCCTTAAGAGGTATATTAAGTAGCTGGCAAACTGGTCGCGGATCCATGCGTCGCCCTGCGCCGCGCCGTGCCGCACCACGTGGTCCGCGAACCGGAGGTCCTCCGTACCCAACGCCAACTGTCTTCTCAACAGCAAATCCCCCGTCTCTATCCTCATTTCGTTCAGCTCCACTAAAACATCAAACAACTGCCGCTTCTGCTTAAATAGCACATTAGATGCGCCGACTACGAAACCCTGAACGGCCGCGTCCGATAACAGGTCTAAGTACTGGAGAGATAAGTACGGCAGACATAGGTAGCCCTCCTCGAAGAGGGGCAACGGGAAACCGCATTCGGAATGGTCGATCTGACCCGTGAGGTTGTATAGACCGTCCACGCTCATGTCTCGGGCCATTGTAGGGCTCTGTTGTGCTTCTACTAAAGGTTTCTGTGTCTTATATTTTTCACCAACGCTATGGCACTTGTCTCGGCCAGCTGACAAGTCTTGTCTGTCCGTCTCCGCTAGTAGTGTCTCATCAAAACTCTGTCGGCTGACTCTGTCTTTTTCTTCTGCCAGGTTTCCTGTTTCTTTAGGGGTGAGTTCGTCTTCCAACTGGGTGGAGCCGTTGACGTAATATTTCATGTCTGGCTCGTTAACTATGTCTGTAGCGGAGTCGACGACGTCCTCCGTTTTGTTGTCCGGCATCACGGGAATGGGAGATAATGGTCTAGATAACCTGTAAGCAAAAAATAAAAATACAACAAACCAAAAAAAAATGGGGGAATGGTTTTTTCAAAATTATTATAAGAATCAAAGTGGTGATGCAAGAAAAAACACCATCAATTCAGCCTCATTCCACCTAACAGGTAACAGGTTCTAAAACAGGGCCAAGGCTAGTATTCAAGAGATCTAAATCGTTATTTAAACAAACAGATGTGTTATGTCAATAAGTAAATTAAACTAGGGCGCCGCTTTCTTCGCAGACACCACTTTGCTGACGTAAATCGCTTGAGTAACAATATTATACATGAGATGTAATTCTGCAAGGCTCAAGGCAGGGATCACTCACACAACGTTAGCGGACTTGGCCAGCCCCTGCTCCAGGCAGCGCGGCAGTAGCGACACGAGCGTGAGCAGCGCGGCGGACAGCGGCCCGGCAGGCGCACCGTACACGAGCACGCGCCGCCGTAATAGCAGTAGCTTGAAGAGCAGCAGCGCCTTGTGACGCCACGTCTCCACTAACCGCAGGACCGACAGACCTGGGAACAGCCAGTCGCCCTATATAGCCTCCTGAGACCAAACTTCAGTCTACGTCTAGTTCAAAACATAGACATAACCATGATTATGACTATTTCACGCTTCTCAGCCACTTATAGCATAATTTTATTTTAGGTTACAAAAATACGTAACGAATATTGTAGGGACAGGAGATTTCTTCACTTTTTACTCTCAACCTTGTTCGCAACACCACAATAATGCAATTGGAAATGTGTTCAATCTGCACCCCACTCTTAATAGTCGCGTGCAGTGCAGCTTTCATAAGTGCAAACTCCATGTTGTTTGATAAACCAAAAAATATGTGACCAAGATGATATTTTTTTTAATTCAATCATCATCCTAATGGCTGGGAAATGGCAGTGACAAGTTTAATGTTAATGGCTTTTATGCGTAACAAAGTGAAATAATTATCAATATAATTAACTAGGTACTAAACATTTACATTTTAAGCTTCAGAACTAGCTAAGCTCCTTGGAAGTGGTTAACCATTAAGTAAGGTTCTCTAAGAGTTGGGTAAAGTCTATAGTGGGCTATGTTGTAATTGGGTAATCCTATGGAGAGGCCTAATCAAACCACACCACAATAAATTAAAAAACCGGAAAATTTTCCATAACCACATAACATTATATCATAAACATGGACAGATATTGTTAGTTTTTTTAGATTAGTTAACATAGGAAGAAGATAAGCATATTAATACTTGGTTTTAACATGGCTAGGCACAGAAACACAATTAGTCACCACTTCCTTAATACAGATAAGAAGCAAATTTATGATTCATTGTAGGTATAAAATATATCATTTTATTTACATCATACACATTCCATGTCACAGAATAGGTAATAGTATTACGAAAAGAATGTCCATACATTCAACAGATTTACTTACTTATAACTTGCACTGTAAGTTTAAGGATGATAGTAAATTTTGTAAGCAACCATACCACAATTTTGTAGAATTTATAATGCTATATTAGGTTATGGTGAGCAGAGCCAAGTCTTATTATTTGTTGGTTGTCAGGATGAAATTGAAAAGGTATTTCAAAAATACAAAACAGTAAAAAAAATGGAGCGGGTGCTACTTGAGCATTATCTAACTAATCTCATATTTTGGAGTAGTGCATGCTAAAATAAAGATTGCCTTGCTTTTTAGTCTCTGGTAATTGAAGGAATTTAACTAATGCTTGCATCCAGAAATGGTTGAGATGCATACCATTGGTATGATACCAATCTAAATTATCTGAAAATCTATGGACATTTCAAAAAATAAATAAATTACTATCAAAGATATATTATTGTTTTGTTTATTTTTGTTTTTATTTGTGAATTATTGTATTGTACTTATTTACTTGACAAATAATTGTTTACTTGAATAAATTCTGATGTACTATCAAAGATAGTAACTTGACACTATTATATCTCTAAACTAAAAATCCAAAAATTATGCTAAAAGTGAGTACAGAATGTGATGTGAAAAATAGTCATGATTTTGCCTACATAGCATTTTGTATGGTCTGCATATCCCATTTACAAATACAGATACCATTTTTTTAACCTACTGCAATATCTGCTAGCCGCCCCTGCTGAGCCCAATCATATCATCATCTTCCACCATATTGTTAAACAAAATATTGTAAATGATGATAACATGATTTGATTTCATAACATCAATTCAATAATTACAAAAATAATTTTAAACAAAAAAAAACCGACTTCAAATTAGCTATATCCTGAAAGGAAACTTCTGTTTATGTACATATTTACTAAAGATCAAGTAGGTATACGTAGCTCTCAGCAGATTCAAGGCTTCAGAAGGAATAGCTCTATCTGATTTAGAACCCTCTAAACTGTTAAGTAAACCCCACGATGAACGATCATTAGCCGAAATGCAACACTTGAGAAGCAGCAGGCTTGGCTAATTACTGAAACTATAATTTCCAGTCTGGAGGTGCATTCAGTATTGAAAAAAATATCCTTTAACTCCTAAAAATTAAGGAGTTGACCTTTCATCATCAGCTCAATCATTTTTTTTACTGCCAAGCGAAAATACTGGTGTAGCTTTGAAAAATGTACTAAAAACACTACCTGTGCCTATAAAATTTGAGGGTTGCCTTCGATTTCCCTCATATTCCATCATCAGGTCAAGATATGCTGACAATCTGACTACCTGGAAACTATACCCTTTCAGACAAAAAAAGAATTTTCCAAATCGGTCCAGGCGTCTTCGAGTAATCAGCGAATACACATAAAAATACTCTCCATTTCTTCCATGGATGTCGCAAGAGGCGACTAAGGACATAGGTTTAAGTAAATTTTAGGCGACAGACTATGAGGCTAGCAACCTGTCACTATCATGCCTGCTAACTCAAAACCTACAAAAAATGAGCTAGAAGTGGCCACGAAGCGTGACATAGACATAGTTTTGTCTATGTAGCGTTTTGTGCGCTCTGCCTACCCCATTTAAGAATACAGGCGTGATTGTATGTAGGTATGTAAGTATGTACAAATGTAAGTTCGGACTAAAATTCCCGAATGTCCATACATTTTTTTTTTATTTTAAGGATAATTCAAAAACTACTAGTTAGATTTTGATGAAATTAAAATGGGACCAATGGGAAGCCATTTGCTATCGAATACAAAAAGAACCATCGAAATCGGTCCACCCGTTTAGAAGTTCTGAGGTAACATACATAAAAAAAAATAAAAAAAAAAAAAATACAGCCGAATTGAATACCTCCTTTTTTGAAGTCGGTTAAAAAGACAGCTTATCCAGCAACATACCTTCCAGTGTCTGATCTAACTGAACAGGGCAGCTATTGAGGTGGTTGTAAGCATCTTCTAGCAGTTTAGTCTGTGAGAAGTCTCCCTGTAGGAACCAGGCCCGCACCACCAGCTCCATCTTGACTGCCAGTCTCCCGAACAGGGGCATCCGACACACAACACACACACTCTTTTGAACTGAACTTCTAGTCATGTCTTCAGTTTTTTGGACCACTTGCTGAAAATATACAACTATGTATTTTAAACTAAACTATGTATTAAACATTTGCAAAATCAAAGAGTAAGTCCCAACCTTATTAATTGATTTAGTATTCAAGACAAAAAAGACTTCCCAACATTGATTATGGATTAATTGTTTTAATTGCATAATTTGTTCTTTATAAAGTAACCGGAGACTTAGGTGTCAAAAATATTTAAAAAAATCAGCTGAAATTATCAGTAACTATAAACAAAAATAAATGAATGAATTTCACCTCAATAGGAATTTGTCGAAAACAGGATATAGCATAAACAGTGTGGGCTGGCTCGGTCAGTCCAGGCAGATGGAAGAATATTGTGTCAGATAAGTAATTGTGCGAGCCGTCAGGCAAGGCCAGGGCCGGCAGGTGCCGCCATGCTGATGGTAGCTCTGCAGGCCGCCCAGGCACCAGCTCTGGGTAACAGTGCTCCACCTAAAGATACAATTCTTTAGTATTACTGCACAATACAACAACGTAATCCTAATTATTTAATTATTAGTTTTATTACTAATCACTTCAACTGTCATGTTCTATTAAAATTCTACATTCTTGGAGGCAAGTTCTAATTTTTTCCATTAGAAAGTGAGTAACATACGACGTTTCAAATATCCGTGACTAAATTAATAGAGATTGGATACATTAAAATACTTGGTCAAATAATTTCGGCGTAAAGTTACTGATATTAACATCAATACAAATATGTTACTTAGACAATTCTCGTTATCTTCAAATTCAATTCTGCCGTACGTCTTTATTAATAATGAGAATGAGGAACATAAGTTTTGAGTCGATGGAAGATTTATTTTACGTATGCCAAGTATTCATCACAAAAAAAAACATTATTGATTAATGAATCCTTGACGCCTACACTTACCTGGCAGCCTTTTTTATGGTGAAAACCCACCACAATTATATTGAGCACTGGCTCATTTATAGAAGACATCATAATAAAGTATGTCTTTTCTAGCGGGTTACGAGATCAGGGCATTTTATGACGTATGTTTTTTACAAAAACAATAAGAACGGCACATCACAGCATATAATCGCAGTGAAACGAGTGACATATGACATGACAGGACAGCCAGTGTTGCTAACCTAAATTTTCCAAAACCTGATATTATGCAGTCCATAAAGCTAAAAATTAGTGCAGTCCCTGGCATTAGAGGACGATCAATTACTAAACAAAATAAGATAACAATTTTAGTATCATTCGAACTTATTCGATACGGGTTAATTTTTTACATGCATAAAAGTTTGTCTAGGCAGTGGCTTAGCTAGGGGGGCGGCGTTGGCGGCCCGCCCCGGGTGTCACCCTCTTAGAGGTGACACCCGGCTGTGAACTTTAGTAGTCAATGAAAAAGTATAAAAGGTAGAAATCATGTGGTCACACTGTCGGTAAATAAACATGAATTTTCCGTTTCTATCGAATTCTGGAGGGGGGGGATGACACCTACAATATCCGCCCCGGGTGTCACCCATGCTATCTACGCCACTGTGTGTAGGTCTCCACTTTTTTTACATCTTCATTGACAAACTATGACTTAAATCACCAAAGTGACTACTGGGCTTGAAAAGTTTGAACTTCCTAAAATGTCGTAAGTTTAATCATCCGTAAATGTTGAACATTTTTTTTCTGAAATTAGATAATTTAAAACTATAGCCTTCTACAATTTTACATACATACATACATATTCTCACGCCTGTATTCCCAAGAGGGGTAGACCGAGCACGTGAATCAATTTTAAATAATGTTAATTTAAACTAAAGCATTACATATTTACTTTAGTAGTTTTGAAGTTACTTAAGTAACTCTTAAGATATATTAAACGGTACGTCTGAATCTCGAAAAAAACTTGTAACTACCCCTAGCGCAACCTATCGTCGAGTAGTAAAACTTCTTCGACAACAGTCAAAAACCGTCAAAGTTTCTACATAGCGCAAACGATCGGTTATATAAATACAACTTTTAACTTTTTCCCTGAGCATTCCGGTCCCCATGCATAACATTTGCATAGATGTCTCTATTGGAGTCTTTCTTAAAATACGATACGCACTCCGCCAACTTACTTTCAGACAGCAACGGGGATCATCAACGCTCGCTAATGTGGCTCGAGCAGTCGAGCTTACAACTGGCTCTTGCAATCTCTCACAAGAACCACTTTGCATTACGACACCACACTGACCTCCGGTCTCAAAGGGAGGCTGCGTTGTGATGTAAGGACCTCTAGTGCCACCTATCGTCAAGTAGCAGAACTGTAGGGACACTTAGCGCCATCTATCATCAAGTAGTAGAACTTCTACTGTCAAAATCAAAATGCTATCCTACATCCCGCTATCGAATTTTCGAAAATCCGTTGCATACAATCTCCAACTTTCTCTCTGTGAACTTCGGTCTCCTGGCACAACATCTGCCTGGAGAGAGATCTCCCTATTGGAGTGTTCATTCATTCATTCATATTCTCACGCCTGTATTCCCATGAGGGGTAGGCAGAGCACATGGTTTAAAAAATCCAGCGCCACGTCTAGCAAATTCAGGGTAACCAGATGGTAAAATGTGGAGTGTTTCCCATAGAATTTATTCAACAACTGTGCGGAGGCTTCCCAAAATCTTTTATCTATCATAAAGAGAGTGATAAACGATTTTTATGAAAATGTTAGTAAAAGTGTTTGGTTTTATATTTCGAATATTCTCTCATTGTTACAAGAACGCCAAGAAAGAAGTAATTTAGTGGGATAGTCTATAATTTCAAGACACTTCAGATTTTTTTGTATATCTGGCAATGCATTTAGCGTAAGTGTTTTTTAGATTTCATATCTAATGACCTGGATACTAATTATTTTGTCCAAAAATTTAAGCTGTATAATAATTTTGAAAAGGTGTGGTGGTACAAAGTACATCCATTTTAAGAAACTACAATAACTTGTTTTAACAATTTATTTTCTTCGATTATTTATTAAAATATAAAGTTTTAAGTACAAGACTAGATGGCAGCAGCAGTACATTTGTGACCTAATAAATAAAGGCCAAACTTAATTATAATACTGGCTACATAAGTACAGTTCCCGAAATCTAAACTAACTTGGAAATATTTTAAATAGTGGGTGTAAACTCACGTATCGTTTTTTCAATGATGTTACCCCACTTACCCGGACTACTTAAAATCGTGCCACGTTTATATCGCGGATTGTATTACACACTTACTTCACGTCGAGACTACTCTCAAATAAATTTTGTTTATTTGGTATCCTCATTTGCTTTGGCATTAAGAATTATTCTTATTTTATTAAATGGATAGTTAGATGTTTTTTTTGTCAACCTGTATAAGTCTGACCGCACATCATCAGAAAAGTGGGACCACGGACTACTATGGAACCGGATATTCTGTATTGGGCCTCGCACACAAATAGTTTTTTGCTCTTATTTTGCAAGGCTGTCGTTATTTAAAGTATGCCTTCTGTAAGAAATATGAGAAATTCAGTTAGACTTGAATGATAATGTGCGCCTAATCTTAAATGTAGTTGTATTTTTGTCTGGCAGCACTTAATTATAGCCACCTTCTAACCACCTCCGATCCTCCTAAACCTGAAAACGATTTCAGGAATTATTTAGCTTTTTATAGATCTAAAATAAGCTGTGTGTTTTAATTACTACGAAAATACTAAATCTTATTTCAAAATTAGCCTCAAATTAAACCTAAATGCGAAGATTTATCTGATCACCTTGACTGTTGTTTATTGTCAATTTACACAGGAACTGTCAAGAGGTCGCATTAACCTATTATGTTGTCTATTGTGAATTTTCGGTTGTACGCTGCTGAGTACCTACGATTCATTATATCAGACTATTGACTACTATTGACTAATCTACTGTTTCTGTTATTTTATTTTAAGTCTAATTTTAGCACAAAAACTATTTTTACTTTATTTTAACTGCATTATAAGCTAGATAAGTGTAATAATGTTATTCGTAAACTGACTTATCGCAAGTTGATGTTTATTTGTTACGTCTAGTGTTTATATGGTAGTGTAACCGAGGAAAGTTTACTAAATGAAAATTGAACATTTCGTCGCCATTTTCGCACGTAATGCGCTTAATGTTTTAATGGCTTAGTGATACTAAGCATAAACTGTTGGTGCAACTTGTTGACAATAGGATTTTCAAGAGGACTGTCTTCTGAATTTTAAGGTTAGTGAAATGATTTTACTATTTACATTTTTCATTTGACTGGGTTCTTGTTTTTCTGAACAGAAAAATCCGACTATTTGTGCATTACCTGAACTTTCTTTTAACTTGCATCTAATAAACATCTAATATAATACTTTGATTTAATCAAATCAAAGGATTTGCTTTAGTCATCGAGTCGAATTCGTTGAAAAATATAAGCCGAGATCCTGGACATAAATCCAATGGAATGAAGGCATTGAGCACGTCATTCATTCCAGGTTTTGACTTTACGTGACAGATTGATGCATAAATAACAAGGGTTATTTTTTATGAGTGTTTGCACCTCATCTTGTATATTGACAGGCTGCGTATGTGTAATAAATAGGCACTAATTGTCGGAAACGGCTGGATGATATCACATTCACTTGTTTTGGTTAGCTATACATGTATTTCATGTGTCTGCTGTATCTTTTTGCAAGTTAACTGAGAAAAGCAAAGTAAGTAAATTTACATTGAACATGCATTCTGTACTCTATTAAAACACATTATTCTGCATTTAGATAATTTATTGAATCAGGCATACTTTGTGGAGGTCCATTTTATTGAACTATAACAATCACTTCATGGGTGAGCAATGTTACTGTCATAGTAAACACCATGCCTCCAATCTCAACTGGTTCTTTATATATTATATGGTCTGTCCCAACTATGGTAGGCAAAATTCACAACATTCCATAGAAAAAATCAGGATCATTTTACATTTTATAGCCACTTAAAAGTCTATTTTTTATTCTCAGATCCTAAAAACTAAAATGACATTGCTGGTGTTGCCTGTTTTTTTGCAATTCTAAAATAGTGCCATGCTGCCATTATCAAAAGTTAACATAAAATGAATAAATATAAATATCACTGGACAATATTTACACCAATCACCTAGTCCCAAAGTAGGTAATTTAATGCCTGTGTTATGGGTATTAGACAACAGATAAACTTACTTAAATATAGATAAACATCCAAGACTCGAAAGCAAACATTCGTATTCATCATACAAACATCTGCCCCGACCGGGGATCGAACCCGGGACCTTAAGCTTCACAGTCAGGTTTTCTAACCGCTGGGCTATAACATTGAATCAAATTTTGTGCCATATTTTGATAAATAATTTTTTCTGGATAGATAATTTATTTTTTGGCCAATCATATTCAACAAGTCTATCTGTCAGATCTAATATTGTCAGATTTTGAAAAGTAAGTTTCTAAAGAAAATTGAACAAATTACAAAAAACAAATGACAACAAACAACATAGTCTCTGCCTACCCCTGTGGGAAAGAGGTGTTTATGTGTGTTTGTATGTATTTTTCTAATATTGTTCAATAAAAAATATCATTCAACAAAGTACCTAATTTGTTAACTCTTGAAATTTGACCTTCAACTCTCGTTTCACCTCCTGAATGATGGTGATGGTGCTCTGCGCATGTTCTCTTATTTCTGTCTATGGTAGTAAAATTATACAGATTCAGAATCATAGATTTACAATTTATGTTTTTCTCATTCAAATTTCTACCCTCCATCAACCCTCACAAAGAAATGATTTTAGAAAATGAGAAATGGTGATCCATTTTACTTAATTTGGAATAATTATGTACCTAACTTAGAATAGAGTTTAAAAATAAGAAATGGACATATTATTTATAGGAGATATTATTCAAAAAAGTATGAGAAAATCATGTTCTTTTTTCTGCTTAACCCCTCATATCCAGAAAGTGATAAATATAGTGCATTCCAGTCTCTTTTGTTTTAATATCTACAAATTATGCTGATTACAATAAAAATAAAAAATAAATCCTTCAAAAGAGCATGGATCCATGTCTAAGCATACAAGGGGTTAAGATTATATTACTAAGTTTCATAATCACAACTTCAAAAGTAATGTTTGCAAATTCTACTCATCCTTTTGCCCCTTATAGTGTGAGATCGAATTAGAGATCAAAAATGTAAACAAACAACTGTCAATATCAAAGTGACATTCCAGATGTAGTCAACCTGATTGTTACTAATTGATATAATTGTACATAATTGTATTAATTTTTTTAACTGCTTTTAGTTTATTGATGCATAACAATAAAGCAATGGCAACACGTTTGTTTAAATTTTTGATCTCTAATTCGATCTCAGACTTTAGAAGTCAATTAAACAAATAATGTTGTCTAACATTTTCTGTGACATTTACAGACCATATTCACAAACTTCTAAGATTTAGGTCTTTATATTTATACCAAAAAAGGAAACTTTTTTGTTTTCAACAATGTTTGATTGAGTAGGTTTTTTTGTGATAAAAGTAGCTATAGATAATTTAATCCAAACATAGCAGCTTTTTTTATTTTTTGCTATTTATAAAACTTAAAAAAAAACTAGGAAACATTACATTTAAATGTATTCAAGTACTTTTCCAAGAAAAATAAAATGTATTGCTCACATTCGAAAATTTTGCAGGGGAAGGAGTCATAAGAATCATAACAAATTACTTGTCTTACTTATTTGCCATCTATCTATTATAATCACATGAACTTTGAACTACATTCCTACACAATTCATGAGTTTGTACTTTGTTAGGTACTTTGAAATGAAATGAATATTTATTTGCTAAGAACATGGTGGAGAAATGTTGTACAGGAGTATTTTTGTGCTGTGACATGTCCAGCCAAATATATTGGCATGCAAAAATTGATCTTATATCTAAAATGTACAGAATTTTTTCACTAAATCTACTTACTGAACATACATATTTATATATAAGAATTAGTCAATGTTATTTATTATGTACAGATTTTAGTCAATTAATATTTTATTTGGTATTATGATTTTTTTTTTTCAATCTTGACATGTCTTTTTATTGAAATACACAGTCTAAAAATGAAAATTGTTACACTATACAATTCAATTATGAAAGTAAATAAGATTATTATTATTATAAATAAATAAATTATAAAAACAAAAATAAAGTAAGTTAAATTGCCCATATCATTCTATTTTATGATTTAAAAATTCCTTAACACTATAAAAACATTACTCAGGTCATACAGTTAATTAAGTGTAGAGAAAATAATATTAATTTGAATGTCAAAAAATGTGTCCAATCGGTACAACCGAAAAAAATAAATGAAAATGATCTTTGAATTGCTCTTGTTGTTGCTATTTTGTCAAGGGAATAGCTAGGATTTTGACAGAATGAGGGGGGAGGGGGGAAGAAGGAGCACCTTTAGTTGTGAAACATGGTTATGGTGACAAAAATTTAGAATATTAAAAAATACAGGAATTTATAATGTTAATTGCATCCAGCAAATTATATCCCTTACAGAAAATGTGACTGAGCTAGATGTTTTAGACTTTTTACTCCACAACTAATTGACCTAGATGAACTTCAAAATGATGATTATAAAATAAGTACTTATTTTTCTGCTTAGCAACAGCCGCGCCAGGATCAGCTGACATACAATAACATTGGGTTGGTTTTTTGTGGATGATGTTGGCATATTGGTAGTCAAGTTGAGAAAATTCAGCCCTTTAAACTTTATAGTTTATTCCCCTGTGTGGTTGGATATAGAGTAACACCTCTCCATTTCTTTCGTGAATGTCGTAAGAGGCGACTAAGGAAATACTCAGGTTAAGGTATTATGTTGTAGGCGATAGGGTGGCAATCTGTCGTTATGATTCCCTTTTTATCGAACTTTAAACCTAAAATTGTGCTAATTATGGCTACGAAACGTGAAATAGACACGATTGCGTAAACTAACGATTCGTGTGCTCTGCCTACCCTGATAACGATCCCTGTGAACCCTGTAAACTACCTATTGCCTAATTCAATAAATTGTTTAACCATAGTGAAAAAGGAAATTTGTATATGTACAGTCACGAACAGGGATTGTTAAGTCACTTGGCACTGTTCGCAATTTAGACGTGTAATCAATGACCGATGTGACTGACAGATGTCATCTATTGGATTAGTATTACACGACCAAATTACAAACATAGGTAAGAGGCTCAACAATCCCTGTTCGCGATGGTACACAATGACAGTCCCTAAACTCTTGACTTTTTTTAAGTAGTGGGGGTAAATTCGCGCATCGCTTTATTCGTGGAAATCTTGTCACGGTAAATGCCGGGGCCGTAAAAGTCTTTATTGTATAATAATTTTAAACAAAAAAAAACAAACTTCAAATTTGGGCTATACTGAAAGTATTTGTCTAATAATGAGGGTGACCTTCCATCACCAGCAGGCCTCACTAATTACTGAAATTATAATTTCCAGTCTGCAGGTGCATTCAGTATTGAAAGAATTATCCTTTAACTCCTAAGCATTAAGGAGTTGACCTTCCATCATCAGCTCAGTCATATTTTTTTACTGCCAGACGTAAATACTGGTGTAGCTTTGAAAAATGTACTAAAAACATTACCTGTGCCAATAAAATTTTAGGGTTGCCCTCGATTTCCCTCATATTCCATCATCAGATCAAGATATGCTGGCAATGGGACCACCTGGAAACTATACCCTTTCAAACAAAAAAAGAATTTTCCAAATCGGTCCAGGCGTCTTCGAGTAATCAGCGAACACAAATAAAAAAAAAATAATGATAAAAAAAATAAAAAATAAAAAATATCCCGACGAATTGAGAACCTCCTCCTTTTTTTGAAGTCGTTTAAAAATAAAACACAATTCAGTCAATATCCTAAGCACAGACTTATATTGAACTAGATACCGCGAGTTCTTGCATTTGTATGAAAACCAAGCGTGTCACTTTTTTCGACGGTAGGTATCGTCACATGAGCGCTTTAGTGATGAAAATTGACAATCCGAGTGTACAGTATTACCGAACTAATAATTCCTCTGGACATACCTGCGCAGTTGACGAATTTTGTGACGCGGGAAACTTCGATCTACCAATGATAAAAAAGATTTTAAACACTCGAGTTTTGATTGGTTATTGATTGATGTCACAGACAGATGACTCATGACATATGTCCAGGCTGGCGTAACTAGGAACAAAAAACCTTTTCTATGGACTTTGGGTGCAGATCATTACCATCATACTAAAACAAAACGTCAGTACAGTTTATTATTAAACGGTTTTACATAGCTTACAGTATTACCAAAATAATAATAATGATAAAAGAGACTTTCGCGCGCTAAACTCTTGCGTTGTTTTTGGTTATCAATTTTATCAATATCGATAATATACACAGATATCGTTGTGCCACCCTAGTTTGGTTCGTCATGTTGGTAATGATCAGACACCCAAACTGATTCCATTAGCTAGTTTGGGCGTCCTGACTCTTAAAACGTTCGGCTACTCTCGGATATCGTTCTGTCCCTCTCGGCGCAGACGGTAATGTAATTGTAATTGTAGGACGGGCTGGTTTCCGCAACTCGACGTCTTAGGTGCGCCTTTTTTGCGTGGTGGAGCCGATCGGCATGCTATTCATGCCAGCCCAGCTCCTGGAGGAACGCCAGCAATCCTTTGGTGTTGTCGGCAACCTCCTGGAGCGACCCCGGTGTCCCGAGGTGCTTCATCCTGTAGTCGGCCACGCCAGTACACTCCAGTAGAATGTGCGCGGCTGTTTCGTCCTCTTCCATGCAGGCTCTGCACAGGGGACTGTCTGTAACACCCAGCGTGTGTAAGTGTTTGTTAAGAAGAGCATGACCAGTTACCACTCCGACGATTAGCCGCAGCTGCGGCCTTTGCAACCCCCGTAGCCTGCGGGACAACCTGGGGTTGATCGTAGGGAGCGCCTCCTTGGTCTGCCTGCATGTGTCCAAGTTCGTCCAGTAGTTCTGGTGTTTTACCTTGGTGTTGTGTCTCAATTTACCCCGCAGCCAGCTGAAGGGTAGGGGTACGATAGGCTCCGGTCCGTATACCTTCATCTCCGACCCCTCCCTCGCCAGGCGCAGACGGTAACAGCCGATCGGAGTTATTTTCTTGGGAAAGCTGTAACACATTCAAAGATGATGTCGCCTTATTCAAATTATCCTGTTTCTACGCAGTTAAACCTAATCTAAGTGTTATGAAACTAAATGAAATCGCGTCAAAAGAGGAGCATTGCTCTTCCTTTTGGCTCCATTTTGGCACGCAAAGTACATACACTTGAGTCATCTAGTTCGATATAAATCTGTGATCCTAAGCGTCTATCATAACCACATCTTTTGTGCCCTCTCTTTTTCTACCTGCCACGGCTTTCATGTCATACTTCTCTATTCATTTGCTCCTGGTTTAAAGAGCACCGAGCGACAAAACCAATCGCGGCCTGTCTTGAATAAGGGACAGGACTTTGATGTTAATTGTCTTGACCATTATCCGCCTAGCGTTTGTTTAATTCTGATGCAGTGAATTCATTTAAGTATGCGTAATTGACTCGATGACACGCCACGTAGCTCGTAGTTACAACAAACAGTTCGCGTCACACGCTTATCCACATCGGATCGTCTTATATTGACCTTCAAAATCTCGCATAGTTAATACTCGACGTTTTATTTGTGCACACGATCGGCTATACCTGCGCAGTTCCGTTATTCCACAGGGGCGGGTTGGTTTGTCCTCTGCTGCCCTGCCCCCTCCCTTAAGACCCGAGACGTAATTTGCGACCGCTGGTGCACTCGGCAAAACATCCGCAAACTAAATTTAAATATTTTCCACGGGCTCCTCTATCCTCGATCTCAATAGGTACCTACCTACCTCGGCTGCCTAGGTGGGTTGATATTGTTATAAAGTTTTTTTTGCATTGTTCTCAACTAAAACTTGTTCTTTGTTCACAGGATTCAATGGAGAGCTTGTTAGATCCGCAGGCATGACGGAGAAAGTATTATACCCAGGTGAGTTTTAGTGCATTAAGCGAGGTTGCCGTATTAAAATGGCTACTGGCGGAGCAACCTTGAGGCCGGACAAGGGGTCGCATGTGGAAGCGTATATTTTTCATTTCGCTGTATAGGCTCTTTGGGACGTCCGTAGCCACTTACCTTATATGATACTGCGGATTTAATTTCGAATAACTAACCTTACTGCTCCAGAAATATGGTCTAAATTTGATCGACGTTAGATTGTGTTTAGCATCACTGTCTCTACGGGATTATTGTGTTGGGGATTTTATTCCTCAATTTTATTGTTGCTTCGTAGTCGCACTGATGCCTTCCTGACTTCTTGGTGTTAATAACTTAGAATATGACAATATTATATTATTAGTACAATTAGGTAAATAGATTTGAGTCCTGTTTTAATGGCGAGGACCTAAAGACACTCTTAATTCTTAATTCAAATTCTACATACTAGTTTTCGTCGAATGCCAAAACTTATGTTTGTAGGCGAATATAGTGCCGATTTTTCCTCTGGCCCTTGTTAGTGTAATTTTATCGATCAGGCTTGTGTAGAGTTGTATGCAATGCTTCATGAACTGCGTAGGCGTCGTAGTTTTGTGTCAGTACCTAGCGGCCATGTTAGAGCACGGTCGGCGAGCGTGACGTCACAGACGGGCCGTCACCAGATCAATAGGGATTCGAGGTCAGTCCAACCCGACACGACGAATCTGCCTCGCCTGATGGAGTTTAGGCGCTCCCCCGCGCTTTACCTCTCACCTCCGCCCGCTTTGATTATGCCACGCAAGCTCTGCCTCTGCCAACAAACATGTTTTTTCCCCGAACAATGCTCGCCTGCCCGGCTATCCTACTTAAAACGTAGTATTATTCGAATCTTTATGCCAGAGTCTTGAGTTTTAATTTATGCATCTGATTTTACGGCCAATTAAGTTGTTTTATGTGCACCTACCTAACTGCTTTTAGTCAGTAACACCTTATTACTGTAATGTTACGAACGAGCCTGTGATTATTATAGTTAATTACGTTATGGATAGACAGTTAGACTTGAATCGTTATTTGTAGAATGTTTCATTGGTACTTACACAGAGTGACCTCTCATACTTAAGCTTGACTGAACAGCATCATCCACTTAGTCAGCCCTTATAAACTTTACTCGATATGTAATTAATAATGTAATGTAATATTTGTTCGCACGAGAATCCAAGGGCTAAATCGTTTATATTACGATCAAATTGCACCCAATTCATGCCTACTTGTTCCTTCAATCTATTCCCCTAGCTGCCCGCTCGGGATAATCTCTCGCGACGGGCGGCCCCAAAGCCAGCCCTCCTTACTCTGCGAATACCTACGAGCACATTGCGAGGCGACAAAGAGCACGGAAACTCGGATTGACACCGTGAACATGTAACAAGTATCATCACAATTCCAATACTCGATAAATATTGACGTGTCTTAAATTAAGCCTCCGTGCCCACCGTCGCCATCCTCATCCCCTTTACGGCAATGAAACGATACGCGTAATCATAAACTTGTTTTGAAAAGGTCATCGTTTCAAGGTTAGGGTAGAGCGACTTATAAAGAGATTGTCTGAATAGCGTCCCCGAATGTACGTATATGTCGGTTGCGCGGTGCATGTGCATTGGTTGACGCATCGCGGTTGAATCTCCACATAGCGCGGGCGGCAGTATGTATGTAAAGCGCGTAAGTACATAAGACATGGATCGATGCCGGAGTCGACACCCGTCCCGTTCCCGTGCCCACCTCTTAGTCTTTTGATAATAATACCAAAAACGAAAACAAGGAGGAACGATTTCATTGTTCATAATGTAGAGTATTTTGTTGATTATAATGATTAGTCGCCGCTTCCTATGGATCATTTTCGACAGTTGATTAGTTACACGTGCTAAGTTGAAAGTTGAGCGTTAAACTGAGTCGTCTAAACTAAAAGAAAACCTGAATTTATGACATGAGCCCTTTAGCAGACTTGCGTGCACACTCAATTTAACTTCATATCATGTAGAGTACCTATGAGATGAGTGGATGAATGTCCACTCAGTTTTGAGAGATACGTGACATCATTCAAGTGATTCAAATCCCTGTTTGATTTATCTGAATTCTACTTACTTATTTTCGCTACCGCTTCTCGCATATACTTCGTTGGTGTACATAAAAGGTGAATGTGATAGATATGCCTTATTCTGAAATTGAGTTAATTATTATTGGGGTCAATCATCTATGCTATAGAACTTGTTGCGATGAACATATGTGTCTTGGATCACTCAATAAAAGTTTGATTTAAACGGAATCCTTTTAGGATCGTTCCATTGTCTTTCTGTCTGTCTGTGTTACAATATCGTTTTTCTCAGGATCGCGTGGGAGATGTAATATTAAAATTGACGTCAAATTCTGCGGTCTGTGATCCCTTTAAGTTGTGAATATGATACATCCTATGTCTACGCAATTAAAGGATTCATTGCCATTTATATAGCATTTTGAAAAGCAGTGTCAGTTAGTCTCTCAATCCGTTATACTTGATAATATTTGTTTCCTGGATAACGGAAAATTTTGTATGGATAATTGTTCGGACGACGACTAGCACTGGGCCGGTTTTTTAGAATATCAATTAGCATTTGTTACATACTGCTTAGTATGATATAGGAATAAACATTTTTTTAAGCCCAAGTGTATCGCCGATAGGCTTCCAAGCGAGAATAATATCACAAAAAGTTGATTTCTAAATCGAAAACTAAAGTCAAAGCACAGCAAAGCTTATATCAATTTGAGTGTATTCTGGTCCAGCGTATTTCCAGTTGGTGTCAGTGGCTCACTAGGAATGTGTAGATAGTGTTTATATTAGAAGTGGGCAAGCGCGGCGAGCTGACAGTGGGTGTCCACAGCCGCAGCGCAGTCGTGGCCGGCGACTGCGTTGTTGCCACGTTTACGTACTAAGTATGTGCGTTCAGGCAATTGATTCGCATTGTGGATTGCGCTGGCGCTATGCAGAACTGGGCGCTGCTCTACGACGAGTGAAACCCGGCCCGCTCGAGGTCAACGAACTGTTCATGTTCATTTCGCTGCATCCGTTGCAAATACGCGGCGCATCGCTGCCACCACCAATTCTAACCATTCAATGCACCACTTTTTTCCAGCGAATTGAAAAAGTGGTCCGCACTATAGAGAAACTGTACCAGCGAGGTTGACTTAGCAATAGAAAGTTTACATGCATCATAATGAGTGCGTTCAATATAATGTTGCTTAACGTCGCAATCTAACGGAATGAAGGGAAATCGTGTCCGAGTCCGATACAGCTTTATTGCCTTAAAATAATGTTTTGTAGGTGCTAGGGCCCGCGTCGGCTGAGCGGGTGCCGGTGTTACACAATCCGGTTTGTTCTCGGGTCGTGGGCAAGTTCAGAAGATGTGCGGTAGCTGCGGCATTTTTCGCGGACGCTATCGATCGAACGCGCCGGATCGCAATTCGCAACCCTTTGTGGTGGTAGCCTCACCTCACCCACCCTTGCCTCACTTATTCAAGAGCACCGCTAATGATCCCGACATCTCGACTAAACCACGCCTCTACAATCGACTTTTCTTAAAGTAATCAAGATTCCTTATTTCTCTTTAGTGATACCTACTCACAATCGTTCCCAGTTTAAAGCGTTTCAGTAACATTTATGAGCAAAGTGAGTTTCATCTTAATTTAAACTGAGACATAAAACTTGCTATTGCTTTCGAATGTGTATTCTCCTAAGATGATGTTAAGATTTTTTGAATGTCGTTTAGCGTTTTAACGAGTTCCCACATGGTTTCCGCGGTTTAGAAAGGTCTGTAATGAACAGCGCGCCGGCCGCGGCCGAGAGCAGCCCTCCCGCCGCCGCGGTAATGTGCTCCATTCGCCGCGGGAACTGGTTTCACGGCGCGTTTTTTTGTCAACTTGCTACTGCAAAAATATAAAAGGGCGCGAGCACGTAAATCTTGGTAAAAATACGTAATTTCGTATGATTTTGTATTTTTTGCGAAACTTGTATTTTGTAAACAAACCGTGTTGATAATAATGTAAGCGAAGTGATGTTTCTAACAAGCTAGGGAAAAGAGGGGTAGAAAAATCCTTTAGTGTCGACATCGGGTCGAGGGAGGAGCTGAGTGTTTAGGGGGTGAGCGGGGTGGTGGGAGGAAGTTATATAGTGACGCGATCACGTGTACATTTTGCAGCCTGTATTGATCGTGTCGTCTTTTTCTTGTTGTTAAATGCGGTAGCCCTGCGTGATTCCCGACAATTTACAGACCACTCTGTTATTTATCCGCCTGATGAAATTCTACGCACTACTTATTAATTTAAGTAAAGTTCCCTTTAGCGGAAATTATTACAGTTCAGATTGATTTCAATTTTTTTTATGACTGAATTTTTTTCACGAGGGAACTGACACGATAATTGGCCTATTTGATCGAATATAATCAATGTATATTTTCTTTATGTACTGCCATGTTTACCAGTTACTTTTCTACATAAAAATCCTCCGCTTACGTGCCTTATTTGCCTCGTTAGTTACTCCTACGCTTTACTCAATTTGGTGCTACATTTCTGTTACTGCTTATGTACGGCTCGTCTCTACATCGGGACAATATAGAGGTCATACGTCTATGTGTGTGACTTGTAACCTGCATGTATTTGTATGATACATCTGTACTGGTGAGAGTTTTCATGAATATTACAAAAAGCTTTGGATCACATTCGAGCGGCTTATGTGCCGTTATAATATCGTTAAGTTAACAATCGCGGCAGAATACCATTAGAATGTCGTCATTAGTTAGGATCTTGGGAACGAGTGATACGTGCGAGAGCGGCGTTCACACGAGCGGGGCCGGCTCGGACTGCCAGAAAAACGGCGGAGAGAGTTTAGTATGGTTTAGTGGAGGTGAACGAGATGTGTGATGTAGTATGTGCGCGCTCTATTTCGGTCGCGGTGGCGCACTCGGCGGCTAATCGGCGCGTCACGTGACGAGCTCCGGAAGGACGGGGGGTGCGGGCGCGAGCCGCGCGGGGGGCGGCCGCTGTTGGAATGCAGTCACCACCGCCCGGTGCAGAGCTCTGCTCGACGATTGATCGCCAACCTGCTCCGGCTCCAATTCTATGCTCTACGACTAAAACATAGCCTGTTATACATACCAAATGGTTCAAGCCAAATACTCTACTATTTTCATAAAGTCTGAAAATTATAACCCGAACGGATAAAATTTATAAATGATCTTCGTATACATGATGACAAGACGGTAACTGCGACTTGTTGTTACCTAATTAGCTTCGTACACGATTGCCTTGAAATTTTGGTCAATGGCCGTACGTATCAGTTTAGCCTAATTTAGTCGAATGTCTTGAATTGATATTATTATAGCAGTTATTTCGTTGCAAGTTGTAAAATATATTGGAAATATGACTTTGTGTAATTGATGTAAGTGTCTAGCTAGAGTCGACTCTGGGAAAGGGTTAGTGTATTGTGGGCGATGGGCTAGCAACCTGCCACCGCAATATCACGTTTAACCATCTGGTTACCCTGAATTTGCTAGACGTGGCACTGGATTTTTGAATCCATGTGCTCTGCCTACCCCTCATGGGAATACAGGCGTGAGAATATGTATGTATGTATGTCTAGCCGGGGACAGAGATCGAAGTGTCTCCGACATGTTGTATCTAAATGTTTATGCAAAGTTTGCTACGCCAAAGGCTCAGTGAACATGTTTGGCCGGGCCCATCCGTATTATTTAATTCTCATCCGAGTTAGGATGTAATCGTCGGCGGCTACAGGCACAGGCAGTAATTGCAGCGCGCGGATTGCAGGCCGCCCCGCGCCCCGCCGCCCGCGCCCGAGCGCCGTAAGTAAACAGTCTGGTGTTTATCCGCGTCTCGCTCGCACCGACCGCGTCGCGTCGCGCCTCTGAGCCACTCTGAGGTGCACTCGCTGTTCCTATTATTTTCGTGACGGGTATTGCGCCGAAGCCGATTCCCGCATCCTCGCCCCGAGACGCGAGGTCCGGTCTCGCGCGGAGGCGGCGACGGCGGCCGTTCGCATCGCACGCCAGTCCGCGCCCGAGGTCGACCGTCGGTTCGCGCCTATCAAACGTTTTGTTTGCTCGTCGTCAGTTCGTTGAAAACGAAAATGCGACACGTTCCGGCGAGCGTTGCGAGAGCTGATCGCGGAGGTTGACAATCGCGCGGCGGTACTCGTTTGTCGGACCGGTGACGTGTTGGTGACAGTGAGCGGATTGTGTTTTGGCGTGCCGATGCTACACGTGAATGTGGATGCGGTGCGGAGCGGTGTCGGAAGATGCATTTCAAGGAGGCGTTCACGATGAGCGATCGTCCGAGCGAGCGCGGCCGCCGCAACTCCCGCTGCAAGGGTGGGTGTCCGCTGCGGCGACCGCGGCCCGTCTGCTGCCGCTGCCAGCACGCGCTCGCGGTCGCCGCGTACACACACGCGCGCCCGGCGCCGGCCGCCGACATCGCAATAAACACCTTGCGCGCGTTGCTTGTTTGTAACCATAACCGTACCTGCTAATGCTCATCATTCATCAGACCCTCGGCGCCGATCGGGAACTTATAAAAAAGTCTTTCATTGGTCATGCTTTGATCAGTCTTGTATGAATGGCGAACGATAGGTACAAAGTTCCAACTGAATAAACATGCTGCGCTGCACGATCAGCTGTTCGGTCTGGCACAGCAGATATTCATTACGACGTTTGTTTTGCTATTAGACACCGCGACAGGCATAACACGACAAACAATTATAAATACAAACGTATAATAGACTAACCTTCTCTCGGCTAGTTATTATCTTAGAAGGATCAATGCTTTTTAAATATATGGGTAGGCAGGTAATTTATGCAATTGAAAAGAAGAAAAAATGTTTTAGAAACAAGAAACCGAGTTATTGATAATTATATACCTAGGTTTGCAAATAGAAAGGAAATAATTAAGTGCGGACATGTTTCTTTAGGTATAGGTCCTTAACAAGCCTCACGAGCAGTTAGTTGAGTCCCTTGTTGGTAAGCGGTCACCATCACCCACAGACCACCGCAATGCCACACTGATTGCAGATGCGTTGCCAACCTAAATTTTGACCACAATTTTTTCTTTCGTAAAATGACACTTAACCTTGAACTGTTTTCGCAACATTTTTGCGGGAAATTTGAATCAGTTTGAAACAAACTAACGAAAGGACTTTGTGACAATAAAAAAAAAACTTTTTGAGATTTTTCTAGATAAATGAGCATTTTGGCATACCTACCAATTTGTTTACCTATCAATTACGATTTAAGAAACGGATAGATTACAGTTAAACATTTGGATAGTATCATAAATAGACGTGTTGAGGTATATTTTAACGGAAATAATAATATTTTAAACAATTTAAAAAACCAAAATTCCTAACGGAGTATATGCATTGTAATACTTGTTTTATCATTTGATGGATTGTAATAGTCTAATAGTAAGTAAATGTGATCACAATGATAGTAAACAAATCAAAGATAATCTAGTTTTTGTGTTTTAGTAAAAGTGTCTCAGACAGAAACATAAAACACCTTAGTCATGGTTTTGTTAACATTTCGTGTCCTCTGCCTACCTCATTTGTATGTATAAGTAAACTATTTTAGCGCTTAATATTTAGATGCAAAGGTCAATAAAAGGTCGATAGTCATGTTGTTGATTACTGTAAAACTACCATAGTTGCTGTCTATTTGTTTGGATGGGTATTACAATAGTATTTTTCTGCTAAATTGCAAAATTGCACAAATGTATAATTTGCTACTTATCATACCTAATGAAAAGTTGGGAATAAGAGGAAATAATCCAACCTAATTACATCCCACTGCGTTCCTCAGCTTGAGAGGGTTTTGGGCTGTTTGGGTTTCTACGCGGCCTATTGCGGATTGGCAACTTCACACACAACATTGAATTACTTACTATGTCGCAGCATGCAGGTTTCCTCACGATGTTTTTCTTCATCGAACAGTACTAGGTAGGGTTTCCTCGAAGTATAAGACTCGTATTACACTTACGTGCATTCCTAACCCACCTTGGTTCCTGGGAAAACCTACCGCAATCGCTTACCACAACAGCTCGTGTGAATATCAATTCAGGTGGATATAACAAGAAGAAACTTTTTTTATAGTCCTTCATCCACTAGATTAAGATTCTGTATATTAAGTCAACTGAGAGGTAAGACTTGCAAGTATAAGCTCTGAACCACATAAATGGTGAAACTTATTGCAAAACAAGCAGTATAAATAAGTAGGCACCTTTAGGACTAGTTGGGGTGGCTAGGCAGGTACATATTAGCAAAGTAAGGTTCTGTTTGTACAGATTTCTAACTGCCTTTTATAACTACGTACTTATATTCTGGTGGCATTTTTGGTCTAACGGGGTAAATTCTTATAAGAAATCTAAATATTTGCAACTTTCAAGACCAGGCTTTTTCGCAGCAAAAATAAAAATACAACAGGGGAGAAGTCGAGGGCGCAATAAATATCTGTTACGAAGAAAGAGTCCTATTCTTAATAGAACTTGACTGTTTCAATCCCAATCATACCTCAGCTCAATAATTAATGGGCACCTAACACAAATATGGATGGATAAGCGATGACTATGGCCAGTGGTGACATCATGCCTAGTTAGTTAGACCCGCCCATCATGCACTAGTCATTTGATGATTTGACCTGTTAGCGCGGTTCAATTAAAATTATCTATACATACAGTTTTCGAGTTGTGGGGGGTGGGTTCGCGTACTTCTTTACCAACAAGGAGGAGACATAAACGTACGAAAACTACTTTTCGCAGATACATAAATCCGTTAGTAAAGTTATTTATTATTGACTACATTGCTTCTACTAGTAAGTATCCTTGTAGTTGGCGATGTTGCCAAAAATAATCTGTAATATTATTGATCTATTAGAAATAATGATTAGAGTTTCGTGAAAATAGTAAATATTATGAGGTTTCAACATCAATCGCATCATTAAAATCAGTCCCACTCTCCCACTCCCTCGGCGGTAATTTAATTACTCGTAAGTTTCGACCTCTACCTAATGTAATTGGTGATATGATAATCTTATCGCGTAGTACCGCTATTTTGTAGCAAAGTGAACCAATCGTTCTGTGAGCCATTCCTCATTGCTATTTTGTTATGGTTCATAGTTCGTAATGAATGACCCCAGTAGTTTGTCGAGCTCAGCACACCAAACTCGTTGCGACGCAAATACAGCCCCACAAAACCGGCGCTTTAAAGCAATGTAGGTATTGATTTCTCAAACATCAAGTTCTCGACTCGATAAGCATAAGGTCGGACGTGTGATTTCTCAATTTTTCAGAAGTACATACAACAACTAAATTGACTTTTGTATATATGTAGAAGTCGTTAAAAAACATTTATGCAATGTCGTAATTATGTTAGTTACATTTAGCGATATTGATACCAGAAACTATCCTCGGCAAGTAATATGTAAAACCGTAAGCTTTAAACATATTAGCCCAATATATCACAAAAAGATTGATATCGGTATTGAGCACGATGAAACAAAAATGGCCACCGATGTTGTTTTCCGGCGCAGAGGGCACATCACTGTCACATGAGGTTCTACACATTAGGGCTCTCGGTTGACAACGCATCTGCAATCTGTCTGGCATTGCGAATGTCTTTGGGCGATGTTGACTGCTTATGCTTACCATATCAGGTGACCCATTAGCTCGGTGTGCCTTTCCTAATGGTAAAGATAGGGTTACAATTATCATGTTTCAATATAAAATATGAAACTTAACCTATCCCAACATTCCCAACATTAACTTAACCTACCTAAATCAAAACGCGGCGCTTAATTTTTGGTCCCAGAGCAGCAATCCTAAAGCTCCAAGAAATCTCTTGAGAAAGAAGATAGCTATGGTATGTTTCGCTGTAAGATGAAAATAGCATTTTATTTTTAACTCAACGTTAACAATTAAAATGACTATCAGCAATTCTTTGACCTTTTCATTTACTTTAATACTCTACCTACCTATTTATTTTTATTTATTTACTTAAATAACTTGTCTTGTTTTTTCACATGTACCTATTTAGTCGCATAAAGTAGGAAACACGAAAAATAAAAAATTGTATGCATGTTCCCTAAGCCATCCCTTTCTATTCACTGACGTTAGTCTTAAACTGATTATTTTTGAAATATTTAAACTGTAGAATATCGATACGATACTGATGATGACGATTGTAATAGCTATGAAGTCATGACATTTATGACCATAAGTTGAATATGCAAAATTCGCGAGAATTTAAAAATATTATTTGGGGACGGGATAATAATGTGATACGGAGATTGTTGTCATTCTGATCTTATTGCAAGGAAAAGCGATGAATAGAAGATTCGATTTAGTACCAAAACCCTCCTCCGTGTTAATGTTTAGCAGCATAATCGATAGTTTATTACTGTCCGAGCTAGCTTCTCCAAAGTTTGTTGGTGTGGCGTTATTTTTAGCATAAAAATCCGGGATTCACGGTGTTTGAGGACGACAACCATTCGTTGCTGGCTTGGGCATAGGCTTTTGAGGGATGCGGTAGGGCAAGGGGAAGGGGAGGGGGCGCAGAGGATGGAGGTGAGATCATAGTGGCGAGTGGCCCGGGGAGGCGATCGATATGTACATTGAACATACATACGTATACCTATATAATCGTAGGTACCTACCTAACTTCTCTCAACTCGACTGTCTGCTCCAGATACTGCGCCAAAACCCCGGTGCCCTCCCCCCGCAACCCGCGTTCGCAATTCTTTCTTTACATTATTTTACTATGAAACTGAAACCAACGAACCTCTTCCAGACCTCTCAACCTCTCATAGTTTTTTATTGATGATGCATAACAAATAAAGTTATTATCGTCAAGTGTAGATTATTTTTTACTCATCCCATATGGCATAATTCTTCATAATTTTAGTCTTAACTCATTTAGCAGAACCTGTAGAGCATTTTTTAGCAGTATTAATGACGCGTAAAATGTTTTTGGCTTATGTTATCTCTATCGGTCATTTCGCATTGAAACTCACTTCACATAATTTATTATCATCTTTGAATCGTTTCCCCGAGTATCAGTACAATTTTATTTTCCATAGTAAGATTATGGATTATACGAACTTGACACTGCGGTTGGGTTAGGTCAGAAGGCCCGCTCAGCCTTCGTGTTATTTTTTTTTAAATATAAATCTTTGAAATTATACAGACACACATACATACATATTCTCACGCCTGTATTCCCAAGAGGGGTAGGCAGAGCACATGAATGAAAAAACCCAGTGCCACGTTTTTAATTATACAGATAAATGTATAATTAAAAATGCCCATATCATTACTCACAGAAAAAACCGGTAAAACGCGAGTCGGACTTGTGCATGTAGGGTTCCGAACGATTATTTATCTGTACAACTTCATATCATATCACATAATCACGCCTGTATTCCCAAATGGGGTAGGCAGAGCACACAAAACACTACATAGACCAAACAATGACTATTTCACGTTTTGTGTGCCACTTCTAGCATTTTTTTTTGTTTCAAGGTGGTAACAATACAACAACATACCTAATATAAAGAGCAAAATACATATACATACATACACCACGCCTCCATTCTAGCATATTTTTTAGGTTTTAAGTTGGCAGGTATAGAAGCAAAAGAAGTAGGTATATCTGAATCGTAGCAAGTAGAACAAAGTGGTCTCTGCCTACCCCTGTTTGAAAGAGGTGTGACGGTATGTATGTATGTATGTAGTTTCAGCTTTAATCCGCTGTCTTAAGCAACGCTTGGAATAAATGAAACCGTAGATAGACAATCAACTCAATTTTATAATACGGTTAATACAAATTAACAAACACAAAAATAAACACAACGTATTGCGCGCGCCGTAGCTCGAGTCAAAGTGCCGTGTCTATCGAAGTCCCCCGCCACGCCGGGTGACGTCATCAGTGTTGCTAACAGTAGGTATAAAAGCGACAAGCCTGTCGTCTATTATTTACTTAAACCAACCTATTTCCTTAGTCACCTCTTACGACATTTGGAAGAAATGGAGAAGTGTTATTCTAAGTTCCACATGACAATTATACACCTACTAGTCTACACAAAAGTTTGACATCTCGAAGACCGCTTAGTCATTGCACGTTACTTTCTTTCTAAACAATACAATTACGTAAACAACGAAACGTCACCCTTATTGATGTTATGCAACTTCACAATGTTTGCCTACCTAATGGCACCGAGTAAAGATAGATAATAGATATCTAATAGTAATACTTATCATTATCATAGAGTTAACGATAAAGTCATCTCACAATGCCATTTTTTTTAATTTTGGTATAATACTCAAAGGTCATTCTCGGTCTATTAGGGCTCCGTTACATTGGTTTAGTAGGTAGAGTTAAGGAGAGCCAATTTCAAGTTCTTTCCTACTAATTTCAAGAAAGTTATTTCAGTGTTTTGTTGAGTATACTAAATGTAACAGGCACGTGTCTTACCTCATCTGCTTATTTATCACCCACTATGATTTGTTTTATATCTGACCAATCACATCGACGCTTACAAAACCAATAATTAAACATCAATGTTAAATGATAAAGCAAATGAACTTCTTTGTTTGTGGCTTTAATTAACACGATTTATCGGCATTACCCTTGAGTTTCTTGTGGGGCGGACCCAATATCCAATCTGTCGGTAGTTTAGCTTACTATAGGACAATCGGCGAGACATGATCCCTGACATGAGCCATGACAGTTCACGTTAGTGATGGGGCGTGTCGATGGAACTTAACTTTATTAAAGACGAAGGAGTTTTGTTATGTTGTCGTTGAAGTGATTTAATTTTTTTGGCATAAATTAAAAACTAAAAAAACCTAAATTTTCCAAAAATAGAAATGGACCCATTTCATTTCCTTATCGTATAATTTTACCCAGTAAACAAACTTTCGTTTTGTGAATCAGGTCATTTATGTAAGGCCCGTACCGTACCGAAAAGTTTTTTTACAAAATCCTTATTATTACCAGCAAAAATTTGGCCGGTAACTGTTTTAAATTTTTGTTAAAATCCCTCTATTTATGATATCTTTGTGCATCTATTGGCATAGTCAAATCAGTTTGAGTACGGTTATTATTAAAAATGCAGGGCGATAAAATAATGAGGAGATAAACTGTTTTGCGAAATTATCTCGAAAATCTCAGTTTAAGTTTTGCGGCGGTAGGAAAAATGGTGGATGTCTTTGTTATTCATCGGAGTTTCATTAAATATCGTCAATATACTTTGTAAAAAAACTTTTCGGTACAGGCCTTCTTATGTAAAATATATATTTTGTGAACTTTGAACTTCAACTTTTGTGTATGGCAACACGAGTCGCTTTTAGGGTAGCAATCATTTCTGCCAATGACTCCTGACAGCAGCATAACGTTAAACGTGTTTGACCAGTTTAACCGAAATGTTCCAAAATGGGGGTATTTTTTTGTTAGTGGATGATAAAAATAGGAGGGTTTTAAGATTAATAGGTTTGGGGATATCAGAGGGCAGAACGTTGTACAAGTAACTTGTTCTAAGCGGTCAGTTGAAAAATATATGTTCTGCGGTGCCTTCCTCTAATTCGCAAGAGCAGAGTGGGGATTGGACGGAAAGTGTACTACTTTAGTGTATTTTGTGTACATTCTTTTCAACTTATCGACATTTTTATCGACATTTTTTTATCGATATTTTTCCACATTAGTCGATGTCTTCCAAACGAAGTAACTTTTGCAAGACGTAAACGTAAATTCTGGTTGAGATAATTCCTTGTAAATGTTAAGAATTGTTATAATTCCATCGAAATATCATTGTAATGAAATAAATCTACCTAAAATAAATAAACGTAATTTTTAAACGCCTACGGTTCGATTTCAATGTAACGGTGACGCCGCTACAAGGTTGTATCGTGATTATTATTGTCAGTGTCCCAGGGATCATTACTCGTCGATTGTTCTATAGAGATAGCGAAACGACAGATCATAGGTATAGGTAGATAATGTATAAACGATGCTTTATTTTCCTGTCTTTAGTAAGCTGAACCGTCAATTGACATAATAAATGCACTAAAAATGACACTTGCCGTGCATCTACCAAGACAGTTAATTGCTGTTGTACTTGTTCTTGCACAATGCACAGGAATAACGTTGAACACTTATATTAGAGCCCAATACGGATAAAATGTAGTGGTTGTCCTCATTATATCCTTAATATCATCGTAGTTTGCAATAAAACCACATACCTAACCCCATTTGACTTTAGAATCGTCAGATTCGTTGTTGATTACCAGGAAAAAAAACGATCATAAAAATCATGAAAATGTTTATAAAGATTAATTCGTAGTGACATATGATATTAGGATCAGTTTTATTTTACCTTTGGACTGATGATGATGACATGTTTCCTAATGGAACATTTTATTTTAGGTGTTGGCGTCAAGATGGAGCACTTCCAGGCGGCGCTGGATCCTCGCAAGCAGGAGCTGCTGGAAGCGCGCTTCCTAGGCGCCAAGGTCAGAACCACCATGTACTTTTATCTTTTTATAGGAATCATCGTGTGCAAAGAGATTTACAAATATTCATTATGAAGATTGCAACAAGCGGTTACCGTAGTTTAATTCCTGGTGAATGGATTTTGGTGAGTTGGTAACAGCCGGGGTAAGAAATAAGGAAATAACTATTCATCTGTTTAGTTTTAATTGACATAATTAACACCTAGGTAGGTTCCAATTTCAAATGAGATTACTTTATAAGAGGTACAATAAATCGAAAACATTAAAAGTATTAAAACGAAATCAATTCTAAATCGGGCGACACTACTTCAACGTACGTATCGGATTTCATGGCTACATCTGCCATCTAGTTTATAATTCGCCACTAACAAAGTGAAGGCATTCTACTGTTTGAAACGGACGTCACTCGATCACAGCAGACTGCCTCGCTACGTTTCGTGCCACATATTGTAAAAGAAAATGGCCGCGATTCAATGCGACAACAATGTAAATACAGAACGGGTCAGAACGCAATTATTGTTGTTATAGTTACTTAAAGGATATTACGTCAAACATTATCGTTAGGTAAACTCTGAAGTCATGGCAGACTTATAACTAACAAGTATAAAATTGCTTCAAATAACGGCAACCACGGTGAGTCAGGCTATAAATAGTCAAAGTAAAAACATGTCTGTCTCGATGCTCTCGGAAGTGAGCATTTGAATGAATTATAATAATGGCTTGAAGGGTGACAAGGGTGATACAGCTATGACGAGTTTATCTTAGCACGTGATCAATATAAAATTATTTTTTTACTAAATTTTCCCACCTGGCTGCAAGACACCCGTTTGATCGAAGCGTTCCGCGCTGTATGTATGCGCACATATTGTGGCCTGGGCTTGTGATGTGGTAGATATGTAATTCCATTATGTCTCACCTCCGTCCTTCCACCCGCTGTTTCCCCTCTTTCGTCCTGTGAGGCGACACTTGGCCCCGCCAGGCAGGCTCAGTCAGGCTATCGGATTGTTACTACGCGCCGACTTAAGTATTTGTTATTCAAATGATCTTCTTTATTGATCACGTTTTTATTTGTTTAAAACGCTTTTCTCAGTAGACAGCATAAAAATAAAAATCTCACCAATATAAACTTCAATTACTGCATCGCTATGAAGATCGTGATTTGATAAGATTATTAAATCTTAGATACCTACCATACCTTTGATACAATTTTAACTTATCATCAATGCGTTGCTGCATTGCAACCCACGAGCATGTGAAACTAGGACTTCGTCACTCTACATCAAGATGGCGGCAGACATAAATAGTCTGCCAACTAATATGCACGTTTTTGACTTATCGTTATCGACCTATTTTTTTTTCCGAGAACCGAAATAAGAAAACTTGCACAGATTTCGAATTTAGATCGTGTTAAAGTATACGTAGATATGTAGTAAATTTGTAGAAAATTCCAACTTTATTTATGGTAGCCGATCCACCCATTATGATGCATTTCGCAATAGCATTAGTCCATTGAGCGTATTGATCGCGTGTTTTGCAGGTGAGCGCAGGGGAGATACTAGTAGAAACCCATCGGGCCCCCGATCACAAGGCGGTGAGTTATCTATTTACATATCTCCATCGCAGTGATAGTGGTAGGCGAAGTTCGGCTCTCAAAGCTTTCAGACAATTTTACTAACTTATTATTGTTCACGTAATTTGACGTGACTATTGTACATGTACACTACAGTAGGTGAACACTTTATTTTTATCAAATTGTAGTTAGTGGCGATTTAAACGATTGGCATTTGGCACTGTGAATATTAGTGGCATTTTACTTTAGGCCAGGATTCAAAATTGAAAATCAGCTATTAATCACAGTAAATTATCGTTTTGGCCATCCGATCTTTATGTCTAATGTCTTATTGATTAGTCGACTTTTGTTTAGCAACAAAATACTTATACGCAGATAATTTATTTCGAAGAGTGCGTTTGGCAGAACTTCAATTCGGTACTTCTGATTCGTCGAATGATAAGTTGGCAGAAAAACGTTTCGCCGATTTATTATTTCGCAACTGTCGCAGTTATCAGAATGTTTAGTAGACTGATTATAGTGTAAGACTTCAGAAAAAAATAATTTAACAAATCGTGTGAAATAGAAAAGCATGGGGGAGTAATTTAGTATTGCAAACGTTCGTTTCTGGGTTGTGAAAATCGATTGCCACCAGGCCACCCCATTGTGCATTGATTGTGTTAGGCTGACAAAATAAAAGAACTGAACAGATAATAAAATGAATTCAAATTTCCAATAACCCACCAACTGAAACTGTATGTCAAGCTAGTCAACTTTTAAGTTGACAGACACGGTCTATTGGCATTATTGTTGTATGGCATGCAAACAATCGTCAACCATTAATCAACAATCCATTTTTTTAAAGTTACGCCACAAAAGGTTACGGTCAGTAGGCGAACCGGATTTCTTCCAATAGTTTCTCTACTTAGTGAACAAAATTTAACCACTCACTTTTTTTAATAATGGTGAAATATGAGGTAAAAATTAAAAAATGGGGTGGGCATATAATTTTGCCGATGAGTATAATATGACTGCTAAAGATAATCTACGGAGCGTTGAACTGCGAAATTTGCCTTGCGGAGTTACTCATCTGCGATACGTTGAATCTGCAAAATGTTGCTGGGCGAAACGAAATCTGCGTAGCTTAAAATCTGCGAATCGTTGGTCGGCGAAACATTAGGAACTGCTTACGAGCCCGTGGATTGCGTTGTTATTTAAGTGATAATTCATACGTCATTCTGTGATACCGTGCTTCGATCGTGATATAAAGCCACTTTTACGGCTCCACTCACCTTGATATCGATTAGACTTTCGTCGGTGAACACGGGTGTCAGTCGGTAGATTGCCGTTCTTTAATGCCCTACCTTTTTATACAACAGATCATACATTGTACGCCGGAGTTTATATCGTTTAATTGATTTGCTGTGATTAACTATGTACTTACCTAATATAATATTAATGATCATTTTTATTGTAATATTATTATTGAAGATTGGGCAACATTTATTTAATTTATATTCGCTGTAATTTTATTGTTCTCAGTCGCGTTTTACGCCATGCGCTCCGCTCGAGAGTTTCAAGCTTTCGATAAGCTATAAATACCACGTACAGAATAACATTCATTATATCGTCGAATGTAGGGACCTATTTGTAGCCACGTTGTGTTCACTATCGTTTATTAACACGTCGCGCTCAGGTTGCCTTGTTTGTAGTTTGGGTCGGTATCGGTACCAGATAATTATCTGGTAAGTCGTTTATTGTATACATATACTGTGTATCGATTTTCAGTACTGATGACAGGATTGTGCTCTACATAAGTGAGTATAGGTAGATATCTCTATCATGCCAATAAAATGAGTGCTTTGCCTTCCATGATGGTTCGCTATCAGACCGTTTGTGAATGTTTTATGACAATGTTATATTGTGGATTCCTGTATCGATATGCTACTTAAAGATTCAAATACCTATGTATAGCTACAAACCTACAGTGTATATATGTATGTAGGTGCATAAATATGTCGTTCGTAATAAGAGCCATCAAGGCACACATGTAATCGTGATATCCGTATTAGCAGCGATCTTTTTGTACCGTGTGTCGGTGCATTATTGGTTTGGTTATTCTCAAATACTTGTTATGTTCACGGTCATAGTTCTTCTACGTTATCACAAAACCGTCGAAAAACGGTAATAGAACTAGATTGTCAAATTCTTCGACGTTGCAACAACATAGCAATGCTGTTTCATCTTACAATACCTAACACGAACCCGGAACAAAAGTCACTCTCAATATGCAGTGGAAACGACGACACTAGGGGCACAGAAGTGAGTGTACCAGCCGGAACGTAGTTGGAGTATTCGTAGCGGGGCGGGGTCACTGACACCGGCGCGGGCGGCGGTGCTGCCACACTGAATCGGCGTTTATCTATTACACGCACTACCTAAATAGGCCCCATACACAATTGGTAGCCGAAGATACCTAGGCTGTCGAAAAGTTTCGTAAGAGTAGGAGTCACGTGCTGGCTGATCGTAACAAGATAGGTACCTGGTTATCAAAAGGCGGATTAGGTGTAGATAGGTTACGTATTCGTTTTTGTTTACTTGATAATTTTATTTTCTGAAATCATATTGATACCTATTACCTATTCGCGTTTATTAACTTTGCTTAAGAAGGTTGGTAAATATGGATTTTGGTGGATGTTAAGAAAAGATTAATCCCTATTTACGAATATCTGGCTGCCTGGCCGTCCATATCATTTAATCTGATTCTCATGTTAAAGTACAACTTAAGTCGGTAAATTGATTTTGAGTTGAACAAAAATAACCACCTAAATCTGTGTCCAAATTCAAGAACTCCTTGAAGAAATTGAGAACCTCGTTTGAACGTAAATATTTGTTCACTTATTCACATCATTAACTTTCATCTTATTATTCCAAACAATCACTAAACAAATCACTGTTACTAAGCGGAATCAGAAGTAGAGTTTGAGGTCGGGCCGAACGCACAGCGAACCGGTGATAAGTTCGACAGAAGAAGACGGCTTGTCTCACAGGCGGCATGCTTATTGCGCATTGAGAGAAAGAGAAGTAGGCACAGCGCAGTGTTCGTTCAGTCGGTTTGCACATTCGACGCTAAGGGAAATTATAATATGGCGCACACGGCCTCGCCCCGCCTCGGCTACAATGTGCCGTCAAACCTCATTCCACCGCTTAGCCGCCCAGTTCCGCAGTTATTTTTACACAGCCCGACCTTTCGCACCGGTCGTCACTACACTCCAATTATATTGAAATCAGCGCACGGCACACTCACTTAAAAACTATCGATCTGCATCGTTCACAATACACATTAGGCGATGTTCCGCTGGTGCATGCCTACGTTACGTTCGTATTTAGTAACGTGAATGTTACGTATCGGACGGCAGCCGCATGCGGGACGACCGTTCATGCCGGCCGCCGCGGAGGCAATGAACGCGGCCCGGCGCGACGGCGGCGCGCGGCCAGTCAGCTGAGCGTCACGCCGCCGCGACATTGCAAGGTCCGCCCGAACCGCCTGCCGCGCCGGCCTGACCCACTGCGCCCGCCGCCTCCGCCCTTCTACTTAACACTGTCCCAATACATCTGCTTTAACCATTTCACTTAAACGTCCCTAAACAGAGCATAAGTATCTGCTTAGGCATCATTTCTGTGTCATACATAAATAACAACCGGCGAACGGTGATAGATAAGCCCACCCGCCCTAAGCGCGACACGTTGTGAATGGAGCGTTGCGCATGCTCGCGATACAGCGGCAGCGCTCTGTTAACTTTATTTCGTTTGCTGCCATTACTTTTTCATTACGCCGTAAAATACCATAAATGAGAACATTATTCTGATATTCAGATTCAGACATCATTTATCTGCAATTTGTTTCGTTGAACTTTAATGTGAAATGATTTAAAGCACTGTTAAAATTAAAGTCGCACTTCTATAATTAACGTGAAAAATAAGGATAACTTATCTTCGTATTTTACCTTATCTTTAAAGACATAAGATTGTCTACTATTATTTTATCCTAAAATTTTGTAGACGTCATCCGAGGTACAAGGTTGCCTAATGTTCAGTAAGCTGTTAGCCGCGGTAGAGAAAGTCTACGGCCAAATGCTAAAAGTGTACAAATGCATTTTTCATATAATTTAGTTGTTTTGCTAGTGACAACTTTAAAATTTGTGCATGATGCTGTTTTTAAAAAATTATAAGGAATCTAAAAAAATATGTATCTTTTTAAGAAAGTAAGATAGGAGTGGCAAATAATTATACATACATTTATGTAATTTGTATCAAGTAGCATGCATGCGTATTAATAATAAAATTGTGTTTGTGGCGAAAAAGTTAAATTGTAGCTTCGGCTCAAACAAAATTAGAGTGCGACCCAACCATAGCAGTACGAAATTACTTCCAGTGGAATGGAACATGGAAGTAATCCAGATGAACTATTACCGATTTGTCTGATACATAGGGACTGACTAAACTAGACACCACAGCTTTTAATTTATAAACTAGGGAGCGAAGAACTTTATGTAAGTGACAAACACGAGAACACGACATCCATGCACCTATCGCCCTAAAAGCAATTGCATGAGTTTTGCTGAATGCATCGCATTGCCTTAAGTATTATAGGTTCGAGTATAGGATTGAATAAGACAAATTGAGTAAATAAATTTATATGGACATGGCATCTACGTTAACTAGGAATAATCAATATTGCAAGCTGAGGGTTCGAATCTCGCGGCGCCTCGACGGCGCTGCATGCTTGCGGCTGAAGTTGCGCTGCGCCCTCCCCTCGCACCTCGCGCCCTGCACCCCTCGTACTAGAAAATTAGGTTAAACAGCACGCGGCTGCCGCTGCCGGCTGCACACCGCGCCGGAAGAGGGGATTTTGGGCGTCCGCGGAACTGCGCTTCCAACGAACACGGGACGGAGATATGACTCGAGTATTGATTGTCCTTCGAACCAAAAGCAAGTTTAATTTGGTGCTATGTGCGCACAATGTAGCTAACTTACGGAACCTCAATATACTTACTGATCTGCTATCTATTTTACTGCACGATAATTTTGTTGTGCCATAAAATTAATATAAAGAATTATAGCCTGTCTAAATCATCTTACTTATTAAACGTAAGTAGGTATCTCTTTGATTCCACCTTAGCAACGAAGATTCTTCTCCGTTTCGCAGAGGACAAAGTGAACATAATAGAGACTTATCCACCGTTCCTTTGAGCACTTACTGCGCAATTTGTTATCATAATCATTGGTTTCCTTTGAACCGTCCACGCTTCTCGAGTAATGTTGACTAAGACATTTGTGTTACTTTTTTTTCAGCTGAATAAGATTTTTATTTGTGGAAGGCGATGTTGTTTTGTTTTATAAAAAGTCAGGGATGAAATATACGTTATATACGTTCGAATAGGACTTATGTGTAAAGTAACAGAGAGCTATGCTAAAACAAATACCTAACTAAACTCAAATAATCTGCAAACGATTAGCGCTATGATACCGAGCTGGTTAACACTCGTATCGATCCATGATTCGATGTAAAACATAATAGGTACTTGCTTGGCTGCATATCTACACCTACCTGCTAGCGTTCGTAGGTTGCCAACTCGCTAACTTTCCATTCGTCGGATGCTAGGTGGGTACGCTAAAAATAAACGCGACACAATAAGCAAGCATTGCGCCAGCTAATCATTGGTTGATTTATACGGTGGGCATGATTCTTTAACATATATATTTTTAAGTTACTGCTCTTGTAATCTTCAATGATATGTTTACTTAGAAGTTAAGTTACGATTTGGTATGTATTTAACTACCTAATGGTTATTATCTATCTGCTGCCTGGAAATGGAACAAACATTACGTCAGCTAACCTTGTCAGCAATTGGTAATGCTTCTAAGCATGTACATGTAAAATTAGCCGTATGAGAGTCACGTGATTGGGCACCTTATTTTAAAATCGTTGCTTAATCCAACGTGAACTATTTGCTACCAGAATTCTTTTTATGGGATAAAAACAGGAACTAAGCCATCGACGAACACTCTAAAAGGGCCAGGTAATGGGGCCCCAGTGGGAGAACGCTAGCTTTTGTCTACTTGAATAAAGTCCTGTCCTGTCGTTTTGAGCAGAAGTTAGACTTGCTTGTTTTCTTGCAACTAACAATGTCGGTTTGTAACAAAAAAAAATTTTTTTTTAATTTGTGTATTGACGTGAATTGACGTATTGATTGAAATGGTTTAATTGAACTTTATTACGTCTAATTATACACATAACTTTAGACCGGAGGTTTGAGATCCAAAACATATCTATAGTAGATTTGTTTGTAGAAACGTACACTTTATAAATCGAAATCTTTACATTTTACAATTTAAGTATGATAAAATCATTTATTTCCATAATTGAATTTTATAGTGTAATGATTTTCATTTTAAGACTGTGTATTTCAATAAAAAGACATGTCAAGATTGTTTACATTGTTTTAACTACCTAAACAAATCTACTATAGCATAAGCATAGTTAGCATTTTTGTTAACGTGATTCTAGATTTACCAATTTTATAATTTTTACGAGATGGTACGAATGCATTATAAAATACGAAATTAGTCTACTGAGAAATCTATTCATTGTACCACAAACAACTTCTGTAGGTATCTCATGTCCAAGATTGAATATAAAATATTCAGTGTTGCCTTGCCTGCTCGGCGTAGGTACCTACACGAGTTTATCGCGCGCGATGCTTGGTATACTTACCTACCTATGTTGTAAGTACATATATCTGTGTTTATATGTTCACCGCCGACGCCTACCTACGTAACACGTCCAGTAAGCAGTTTGTTGTGGGGCACGAGCGCCGATATCACGTTCTCGTTCGCCGCAGGTCGGTGGCATGCCGCCCGCTACCCGCAACAGCCACCTCTCTGCGGAAATAGTCGGTCAACTCAATTTCGTCTTAGCTGTATAAATATAAAGTAAAAATCGAATTTAAACGTCAATCTTACACAATAAAATCAAAAAAGCTGAAAATCGGTTTACGTACACTTTACTTCTGACCCTTTCTAATTTGTGCAAAAATCACATTGGTCAACAGCGAGCACTGATCGCAATCGTAACCGCGGGATTCGCGGGCTGTTGACCTGCCGCCGCGCCGCTTAGTTTTCTATGAGCAAAACGTACTATCGCATCAAATAGCTTGCTAAATTCCGAGCTTCCAATCGTTGTGCCTATTTTTGTGATCAATGTACAGGCAAATATTGTTTTTTAGTGGGGTAACAATTCTTTTGGCCTTGTATCCTTGTAAAATGGCGCCTCGCCCGTCGTTATTATTATTACCGGAGCAAACTTCGTGACGGTCCGCACCCCCTCGCCTCACCCCGCGGATGCGTATCCGTCCGTTCCGTTGGATTGTCGCGACTGGAGTTTACGACGACTTGTCAAACTAGTTAGGTTATTTGTAATATTAAAGTGAAAATGTATAAAAGATCATTAAGATGGGTGTATTGTTTAACAGTTAAATAGTGAGTATCTTTGTTTGAGTGAAGTTAGTGGAAACTCTGCGTAGGTGAACGTAATTGGAGTTAACTGGGCGAGTCATATGTAAAGACGCCATCTTTCTTTACAGATGTCAGCTGGGGCACAAATTCAAATGGCACCACAAACTACTGTCAACACGGGGCAACCACTACACAATCAGGACTCCAATATGAGCACAGGTAAATTGTGATTTAGTGCATCGTGTGCAGTGAAAACTTGTGATGCGAAAGTGCTCCCAGTGTTTACTTTTTACCGGCCTGCCCCTCAGTGGATAACCTTTAGTTACGAACTTGCAAGGGCTGAAAAAAATAAATGTGGAAAACCGCGATCGAACTAAAGACTGTGACGTCACTTTGCTGTGTATTATGCCGGACAGAAACCGAGAAAGTGTCGTTTTTCCTTCCGAGATCCAAGACTGCTGTGTGCCAAAATGCATGACTATAAAAGTGGAGCTATCATTAACCACGTCGGCCTACTGAGCTCCTTGTCAAAAAGTGAGTTCACCTGCCACCTAACCAGTTCTTTTCAATGTTTATTGGAATTGTAAAAAAATGTTGTTTGCATGAACAAAATACCGTGATCCAAAGTAATTCTGTTTGTTCCATTAATTGAAACAAAAGAAGATTGACATCAAAATAGGTTTCTATGAGTAAAATTCGCCTGTGATAAGAAGAGTAATGCTAGCAAACTTGCTTATTTGGACCAGTAACCTTGATAAACAGATAAATTTGCTCTTGTGTTCAGTGCTAGTGTTGTGGCTGGAAATCATCATGTGTGAGTTATTCTCTGTTTTTCAGGGTCATCATATAGTGATAAAGAAATTGATGCATTAACTCCCGAGAAATCGGCAGCTATGCGAGGCTCAGCTGTAGGAGCGGGCGTAGCGCTGGTCCCACCAAGTGGTGCCACACCAACAATAGCCATGCCAGACAGGAAAAGGAAACGAAAAGGTTTGTTCACCTCATTCTAATAATTTTTATTCTTAAAACAGCTCAAAAGCTGAACTAGAGCTGGATCTAGTTTTACTGTATACTGCTCTTTTAATTCAGATCTGTTATACATTAAATCTGTTATTACTACTCTTTGCGAATGTCTGCAATGTATTTTATTTAGTCTTGTATATTATTTTAAGATTACTTTATCCTAACTCAAATCCATGCTCTATTTGTGGATGTCTTTTTGTGGTTTTGTTTTCATCAGCATAATTTGTAGACATTGGAACAAAAGAGACTGCAATATTTTTTTTTTCACCTCCCACCTAGGATGGGTTAAGTAACTCTTCTTTAACAATAACATCATCTTGAGATTAGTCATGTAAATATTGATTTGGTAAATAATAATGAAGGTATATAATTATGTAGATATGTTTTGCATGAAACATTTCATGTAAGTTTGATCTTTACTTGACTAGGTTTTTCTAACAGTTATTGAGGCCATTAGAGAAACAATTATGATGTTCCGGCAATATTATTTTGCAAAATGTTTGTCTTAATGATTGTTGATTTAAAATTTTCAGGAGAAGAGGGTGTCGGTGGGGGAGGAGGCGTGGGTGGAAAGCAGAGGCACAACTCCTCGGACAAGAGCATCCGGGACCACCTCTCCAAGCATCCCTCCTCCAGCCCTGTGCGGCTCACCGGCGCCAAATCTCCTTCGCCTCAGGGCGCAAACTACCCCATGGTAAGTTCCTATTTGACAGTTACACATTTGATTACTAATACTAATGAACTACACATACCAAATTGAGTAAATCAACTGAGGAATGCAAAGTTATCTTAAAATTGCTTAATATACCTAGATGGGATCATGATAAGACACATATTCAGAGGCTGTTGAAGTATTTTATCTAGATGTAATTGTAATTAAATAGCTTGTAAATTTGATGAGACTTGTGGCGCTCATGAGTGTATCTCAAGTTGTGTCTCTCTGACAGTACCCACCGTCACCCTCATCATTGCTGCCTTCGGGAGCGGACTTTTTACGTTCCACCTCTCAGCAGCGGCCTCACACATCTGTCAAACAGGTTAATAATAGCGCATTAAAAACACTTTGTTGTGATTTAATAAGTTCCAAATACTAATTCCAACTTTTTTATCATAGACCCTTAAAATCCTTGAATGTGATTCTTATTTGTCTTAGGTTCAAACTGAACTGACATGCCAGAGGATACAAGAGTTAGAAACTCAAGCATCGTCTGACTTAGAACTAAGGAATAATAGAATAGAAGAATTAACAAGAACTAATGAAGAACTGAAGCATCAAGTGCAAGCACAGAGCAAGGTAAATGTTTAGGAACAACATGTAACATTTTAAAGCAGCTTATTTTCGCCACACAATTCCTGTTAACTGATCCAAATATATTTTTGCAGGTAATAGAGCAACATAAATCACATATAAATAAGTGCATAGATGTTGTGAAAAAACTATTAAATGAGAAAAGCACTATTGAGAAAAAGGAAGCCCGGCAAAGGTGTATGCAGAACCGGCTACGGCTTGGCCAGTTCGTCACGCAACGAGTGGGCGCCACGTTTCAGGAGAATTGGACTGATGGATATGCTTTCCAGGAGCTGACTAGGTAATTTATGAACTTTTTCTGATCTTCCAAAAAATTATTGAGTAGAGTGAAGTATCTTTATATTTAATATCGTCGTTGTGAATGCCAAATCCCATATGTGCATTTTTTATTTTTTTTGTTTATATGCTCTAATCAAATTTCCATTAAATAGAGATTTGTTTGAACAAAAAAATGCACATATGGGATTTGGCATTCACAACGACGATATGCGAGTCTTTAGGAATGGAATTGTTTTAATAACTGTGTAAGCACACATCTGCAAGCTGAAATCGGAACCTTTAGAAAGTATAGGTTGCCGTTGGATGTTCTTTTATCAATTTGTATGTTGAAGTCCTCAATAAGACAACAACAATTGTAGTAGTTCTATAAATTCAGAAGACTTCAGTTAGTTATACTACTCAATGCAAGGATTTCAACTGGTCAGACCTAAAAAAAATCCTACCCAAAGCTGTCGCTTTATGAGGTGCTTTTATTTCAATTTTAACATATCAATCACTCACCAGGCGGCAAGAAGAAATCACAGCCGAAAAGGAAGAAATAGATCGGCAAAAGAAGCTGCTCCTCAAGAAGCGGCCGTCCAACAACGAGGGCGGCGGCGGGCGCGGCAAGCGCGCCGCCAGCGCCGCGCCCAGCACGCCGCAGCCGCCGCCGCTGCACAACGGCACCGACGCGCCCACCTTCCTCAAGCCCGACCCGCTGCCCAGCCTCACCTGGCAGGAGTACTACGAGGCTGATGAGATACTCAAGGTACACCTAATTCATTCCTTTTTTGTATTTCGAACTGGATTGGATGGTGTTTTTAGGGTTCCGTACCCAAAGGGTAAAAACGGGACCCTATTACTGAGACTTTGCTGTCTGTCCGTCCGTCCGTCCGTCCGT
>BHDV01003178.1:0-22195 GCA_005406045.1 Adoxophyes honmai | reverse complement strand
TAGGAAGCTGATTAAAAACCCGAATGGCACTAATAAACGAGCTTTTGCCATAAATTTTATTTTTTGCCATAGGCAATATTAAATTTTTAGTGGTCACCATTTTGCGATGCGAGCTAAATCTATTAATATATAACTAAGGGGTGGCTTCCATAAAAAAAACGTGTTTTTTTTTGCTGTTTTTTGGTAGGAAGCCTTCTTGTGCGAGTCCAACTCGTTTTTTTTTTGTAATTTACGGTCTTGACATTTCGGATTTTGGATCTGTTTATTTATTCTACAAATATAAACATCTGTTTTCAAAACACCTTTGTTCGCGTTGGAGATAAATGAAAATGTAAAGTGTGGATTTGACGTATGGAGAAAAAAAAAATAGACTTTGTTTATTGTTAATTAACCTAAAGGTATTTACTTGTAGCAGGTAATGTTAGACCCTGATGAACCAATTTCAAAGTACAGAGAGTACCAGCCAGACGCATTCTCATAAGCTTCACTTTAAATGACGTTTAAGATTACAGAAAATCTAATCCTAGTGTCTCGGTGAAAAATAAGGTTTATCTTGTTTTTTTTCACTGATTTTTTTTAACAATTACAAAAGATTAGTAAATGAAATGAGGAATCATTGACTAATTTCCTTCCCACATTTCAGTTTTTTTGCTATGCTATCCACAGTTGCGGCAGAGCGCACTGAAAAAGGAAGATGCGGACTTGCAGCTAGAAATGGAAAAATTAGAAAGGGAGAGGAATCTACACATCAGGGAGCTGAAGCGGATACATAATGAAGATCAAAGCCGGTTCTCACAGCACCCTGTATTATCAGAACGGTCAGTGAATGTGCTCTCTCTTTTCTTATTAATGTTTTCAGAAGTGTCTTTATTGATGCAACCAAGTGTAAATGGGGTTTCACTTGTGGAAGAATCATTCCTCATTTCTTTTTGATCATTCTTGTCCCTGTGCTACACAAATATGAGCAATGAATATAAAATACACCATGACCTATGTAATGCAGCAGATGGCTGCAGGCAGAATGGTCTATTGCTTTTTTAATTTTAGTGTGAAGTGGAATATAAAGTGCTGATAATAATGAAACCTCAAAGATTTTAGCACTGGTATGCATCTAATATTTGAGGTGTAGATAGCAGTATCCTTGAACGCCGATATGCGGTTGTTTGATAAGGAGAACATTGCACTGTACAATAGGAATAAATTATATCTAGTCCGTTTACATACAATGTTGTTCCTACTTTTGATTGATAGTGTGAATAATTTCAATTAATAATTTACTCATGATTGTTTTTAATATGACCTTTCTTTATGAAATTGTGACTTCTTAAAACTTTTTATTAATCCCTGTGGTTTATCTAATATGGTTTTATGTCAGTATGTACTTGGTACTTTGCTATCCCTTGAGTAAATCTACTCTATTTTGTCTAAGAGAATTGCAAAGTTCTTGAAAGACACAGATATCACCAGGCTGGTTAAATATGTCAGATATTTTAGCCCGCTCCACTGTAGTAGATATTAATTCTGGTGACCAAAATCCGTACCAATATATAAAAGTGAAAGTGTGTTTGTTTGTCCGTCTTTCACGGCTAAACGGAGCGATGGATTGACGTGATTTTTTAGGTAGAGATAGTTTAGGGCATGGCGAGTGACATAATCTACATTTTGTCTCCTCAAAACCCCCTAATTCTCTAAAGTGCGGAGTGGAAGTTTTCAATGTAAAAAGGCTAGAAAGCTATAAAATTAGTATGTGTGCTATCTCTTCTGTGATACCCCGAATTATTTAACGCGAGCGGAGCCGCGGGCAAAAGCTAGTCTAACCATAAAACTCAATAAAATACTCATGACGATATGCAAACAATTGCTGTCATCAAAATGTTAGGATGAATAAGCCAGGCCGCACACCAGGCATACAATTGTTTCTCCACAATTGTAGCGCCACATTTGAAACGCGACACATTTAACGCCCCCATATATTCCTAAGTGAGCACGCACACCGACGCCACAAAGTGCGCCCGCAGATTAAGTTTAGTGTGGGAAATGCAGGTGCCAAAAAGTATACAGACAAACACAAGGAACTTGGATGACAGTAATTTTTTATACAAGTATTTTCTAACTTCTATTCCGAGAACTTTTAGGGTTTGTGAGTGTGTATGTCTTAGCTATGAACATTAGAATAGTAATTAAAAATTACCTTCTTTTCAGTACTAATAATAATAATAGGTTTAGGTATGCTTTAGGGTCTCACCATATTAGTCGACGCCATTTCGGCAAAACGCGGACGGAAAAAGCTTTATATCAACGCAATACGAGGCGTCAATCGGCTCGGCTACCCTCAGCCCACACGAAACGAGCCGATTGACGCCATGTTCGCTCTTGTTGCGTTGACATAAAGCTTTTTTTGTCCGCGTTTTGCAGAAAAGGCGTCAACTAATGTGGAGAGACCCTTAGGCGACAGACTAGCATACTGTCACTATTGTATCTATTAACTTTAAACCTTAAAAATATGCTTGAAGTCTCGTGTGTTCTGCTTACCCCATTTGGGAATACAGGCAGCATGTAAAATAGCAGCCACAAACTTGTTAAAGTGTACTCTGTAATACGTCAGTGTTGTATCTCCAACCAAACCGTGGTCGCAGGTACCTGCTGCTGATGCTGCTGGGCAAGGGCGGCTTCAGCGAGGTGCACAAGGCGTTCGACCTGCGCGAGCAGCGCTACACCGCCTGCAAGGTGCACCAGCTCAACAAGGACTGGAAGGAGGACAAGAAGGCCAACTATATTAAGTGAGTCCGTATGCACCACGCAACCCCCCTGTCTTCAAGTAGTTAGATTGTTTTAATTTCACCAGTGACTAAAACTAGATTATAGACATTGCGAGTGAGGTGAATGCAAAGTAAAACAAAAGAAAGACCATTTATTGCGATTCTTGAGAATGAGATAGTGTGTAAATAAGTTTGAATTAGAATTTTTTATTGTGCGAAAAAGACACCAATGTAGGGGTGGGAATTTTATGATAGAACATCGGTGATGTTTAGACTGAGTGACATACAATATCCAGGTCAACTTATGTCGAAAAGTTTTGGTCTAGTGTGTGCTTGAGTATTTTATGCGACTGTTATAACAGGGGCCTAGAAACATGTGTGCGTTTTAAAGTCTGACTAAGTATGTACAGTTGCATTTCAGACTCCTGTTTCACAACCAACTAATTATTATGGTTCTTAAGATAGTCATTCTTTTTGCGCTCTCCTGGTTATGGCAAGACAGTCATATGCTTTTTGTCAGCTATAAAACTTCAAGTCTAGTTGCTATATGACTAATGTGCATAGCTCCCACAGACTTATATCGAAATAGATAACTCAAGTGTATGTACTTCGCGTGCCAAAAGGGAGAGCAATGCTCTTCCTTTGACGCGATTTAATTTAGTTTTGTACCACTTAGATTAGGTTTAACTGCCTAGAGACAGGACAACTGAATAAGGCGGCGTCACCTTTGAATCGGTTTCACGCTGACTGTCAATTCCCATCACTAAAGTGCTCATGTGACGTTACAGTAGGTGGAGAAAAAGTGGCACGCTTGGTTTTCATGCAAATGCAGGAACTCGCGGTATCCATTACGATATAAGTCTGTGATAACTCCCTTCCCCTTACTCTGAACACGTGGTAACGCTGTGGTTGCGCAGGCACGCGCTCCGGGAGTACAACATCCACAAGGCCCTCGACCACCCGCGCATCGTGAAGCTCTACGACGTGTTCGAGATCGACGGCAACTCCTTCTGCACCGTGCTCGAGTACTGCAACGGGCACGATCTCGACTTCTATCTGAAACAGGTACACAAAACTATCTTCTGTGATTTAGATGTCTGGATTCGAGTTGCACGAGGAAGTCCGATGAAATTGACATATTCACGTTACAGTGGGTTATAATTTGTCGTTTTTCTATCCTTTTCCATTGCGCTGTTTACATGTATAATGACGTGTGTGGTGTCGGGTTAGAATAACACTTCTTTCGCCCGTGGATGTCGTAAGACGCGACTAAGTAAATAGGTTTAGGCGACAGACTAGCAATCTGTCGCTATTATACTTCCACTTGTTTTCAAACCTAAGATTATGCTAGAAATGGCTATGAAATTTGAAATAGCCATGATTTTGTCTGTCACGTTTCATGCGCTCGACATACCGCATTTGGGAACACAGGCGTGAATATATGTATGTGTGACTTGAATGACTTACATATACATATTAGGCAATTTCGTCTCTACCTAAAAAATTAGAAATTGCACATCTGACTGGAGTCAATGTGCTGATTTAGTGTCAAACCCAGAGATGGCCTAACCTTAGGTTCGTGCATGTGTGTTTGAGCTAACCAATATAGCCGTCTTGTGACTTGTAAATTTACGCGCACAAATATAGGTTAAAATCTCGGTATTCCCAAATGGGATGGGCGGAGCACACAAAACATTACATGGACAAAATCAAGGCTATTCCATTATTCATAACCACTTGGCATAAATGTTATGTTTTAAGTTAGACAAAATAACCTATTTTCCTCAGTTGTCTTTTACGACATCCACGGAAGAAATTTGAGGGGTATTTTTCTAAACCCAACATGATAATTGACAACGATAACATTGAGTAGATAGAAAGCTATATTCGATTGTTTCCATACACTTGCTTGATTGCTTTAATTGGTGAAAGCATTGTTGTAATTGTTTAATGACAGCTGTTGGCTTAACAATTACCATTCCGAATTCGCACTAATGCCTAGTCTTATAGTCCCGACAGGCAGCATGATCCGACATTAATATTCAATTTATATTTTATGGTTATATGATTGTGATGGCGTTATTTACGACTTTGATTGAATGAAAGTAAAACAACCTGGTTTGACAGTAATTTTATTATTCTTCATAGTTCACACCATTTTTTATTTGATTGATGGTTGTTATAATTTCTACTGACATAAAGTTGTATGGCCACAAGTACTCCGCCAGGAGCGGTACGATTAAGCATCGATTTAACACAACTAGAAGTTATTTTTGTCTAGGAATAAGTCACTCTTACCCACTTTTTTCATACAAAAAAATATTTACTTACGTGAATGGACATATTTATTATTAAAGGGTATAGTTACCCCAGAAAAACGCAGTTTTGGAAATACAATAGGCGTCCAATTTAAGTTCTGCTCTCATAGATATGGTGTTTTACATTAAATCCATCACTTCAACCTGTCTATCCCTATGTACGTTCAAATGCCTGTAAATGTTTAACAGCAGTACTGCGCGATAGTCACGACAACGTGTATTTATATGCGTCGGTGGCAATGAATGCGTTATTTTACAATACAGATTCAGAACACTATCCGCAGTCCAGCAGGACAGCCACAAGCGAATTCGACGCTGCTAAGAGTAGTTGGCAGCTAGTTTGTCTTCAATTATTGAATTACCTGAGGTTTACCATCCCTCGAACTTTCAAAGCTAAACCTTTTCGTGGAAACTAACCGATCGCTACAATTTCAGCATAAGACGATCCCCGAGCGGGAGGCGCGCTCGATCGTGATGCAAGTCGTGTCCGCGCTCAAGTACCTCAACGAGATCAAGCCGCCGGTCATCCACTACGACCTGAAGCCCGGCAACATCCTGCTGACCGAGGGCAACGTGTGCGGCGAGATCAAGATCACCGACTTCGGCCTGTCCAAGGTCATGGACGAGGAGAACTACAACCCCGACCACGGGATGGACCTCACCAGCCAGGGCGCGGGCACTTACTGGTCAGTGCACTTAAACAACCCCAAGTTATGGTTATGTCGTGGTTATGTAGTTTATTATCCACGGTTTGACACACCAAATTGTTTATATGAGTCCCACGGGCCACTAGCCACACGCTATAATCGTTGCAGCTCGCTTCTTGTGGCCCGCATCGGGCACCAAACAGCTGTCTGAACTAAACAAGTGACTGTCGCGCGCTTCAACTACTTTTGTAGCTGTGGCTAGCTTCTCGTGGCGGCATTTGTGGCTGTGGCCGGTGGCTCGTGTGCGGCGACAGTTAAGTGTTCATAAAGTATGACAAGTCGACTGGGAATAATGAGACAATAAAGATTGTAGTGCTTCCAATTACCCTGAAGTCATGGAACTGGGTGTGGTTTTCGCAGACATATTGATTTTGGTATTCCAAACAATAATACATTAAGTTGGCGTTAAAATTATTGTACTTTAGTTTTTTAGGATATTGAGTTAAGAACATGGCAGATATCAGCATTTTTTTCTGATAAGATGAAGTGGGATAATTTACTTTCGTTAAGAATTTTCGTTTAACCCATTTCGCCCTTAAAGCGTTGATATACATACATGCATACCGTCAGATCTCTTTCCCGCACGGGTGCCCAGAGACCACTTTTTTCCACGATCCTAAGATACCTCTTTTTTTTGTAGTTGAGTACGATTGAAATCAGAATTTCAGGTATGTTTGTTCCTGCGTTATTGAGTCATGGTTATCGCGCAGGTATCTACCGCCGGAGTGCTTCGTGGTCGGCAAGAACCCGCCAAAGATCAGCAGCAAGGTGGACGTGTGGAGCGTGGGCGTGATCTTCTACCAGTGCCTGTACGGCAAGAAGCCGTTCGGGCACAACCAGAGCCAGGCCACCATCCTGGAGGAGAACACCATCCTCAAAGCCACTGAAGTTCAGTTCGCCAACAAACCCACTGTCAGCAATGAGGCTAAGGTATACTGTTTGTTTTATTATTGTTTCATTGCTGGTTTTTTTAATTACTAGTAAAAATTCGAGACAGGCAAATGACACAAGTGGGTTACCTGAAGGTAAGCGATCATCATCGCTCATAAAACACCTGCCCCTGTCATTGCCAACCCAGTCCAGCTAAGTTAATGTTAATGCCTCTTGTTGTTATTAAGTTTATTGTCTGTCTCACCCTGCACGTCGGAAAAAAGCACAACACTGTTGCTTTGCGGCAGGATTAGCGGGTAAATATTAGAATACAACATGCATTCACTATGATCACAATGTTTGCAGCATTTACTAGGTTTGGCTCTTATGACTCCTTTTTATACTGTTTTTTTTTATGATTTGTATTCTAAATGAGTTTTATTTTGAGTGGGCTCTATTGAGAACACCAGAAGCTTAAAAAACAGATCCTGTCTCATACTTACCCAGATTTACTTATACATGATACTGAGTTTTCTCTCCACCTCATAAGGCTTGGTTGACATCTCGATACCAAGTTCTACCTCCTCCCGTTACCACACCATGAAAACCACAATGATTTTCTTCAAGTACCACTGATAGTTAACCCATTTTCCCTAAAAATGGAACATAATTTGTGGACATTGAGTAACTCGTACGTGGTGTGCGCAGAGTTTCATCCGGGCGTGCCTGGCCTACCGCAAGGAGGAGCGCATCGACGTGTTCGGGCTGGCGCGGCACGAGTACCTGCAGCCGCCCGTGCCGAAGCCGCGCGGCGCGGGCGCGGGCGCGGGCGCGGCGGCGGGCGCGGGCGCGGCGCTGGCGGCGCCCTCGGCCTTCAGCGCCGCCAACATGTTCGCGGCCGGCTCGAGCTCCTAGCCGCGCCGCCGCCGCCCGCGCCAGCCCCAGGCGCAGTGACGCGGCGAGCCACAAGGCCCCGGACGATTCATAGACTGTACTTTTTAGTTTTGAACTTTGTCAGTTAATATTCAGAGTTGTAAAATGACTAAATATCATTTACAGATTAAATTGTTTAAGAATTATGCTTACTGTTGACTGTATTTATTGAGCAGGTGATAAAATGTGATTCTCCATTTGTGAATGGGTTTGTCCTTTTATCACTAGAGAAGAAGAAACTTGGGACTATCCCTTGCATATTATATAAGTTATCCCTATTAAAAAAGTTAAAAATACTCGAGTGAATTTTATTTATCCATCAATAATACATAGTTTAGCAACACCTTAGCTAGAATTGTAACCTTAGGGCTTTTATCATCTTATTGTTATGAACAATGGCTAAATCGCCCACTCGGCCAAATCAGAAACTGTTCTAAATGTCAAAACTATGGCTTGTAAAATATGTACTTATTGAATCTTAGAACTAGGTCATCACATTTCTGTAAATCACACAAATTGCTCTAATAAATGGATTTTTTGTTTTTTGGAGTATTTACCCAAGCTGCCTTTATGGCTGGTTTCAAAGTTCAATCTATCGACTTATGAGCTTACTAGAGAAAAGATAGATACCGTTGAGAATGGATAGTTAATTTTTTATTATGTATCTAAGTTTATTGTCAGTCGCGTTACCTTTGTGGTTCTTTGAGGAATGAATAGTTTTCTTTTATGGGTCACATGAACAAACAAAGGTACAATCAGTTATCGTATGATAAACAATACTTGTACAACAATGTTAGTATAAATCTGTAATTTCTACGCGGCTTCATTAACACAGTTTTAAACACCGTTTTCGTGTATTATTTTTTATGGTAAAGAATTTATCTCTAAAAAGAATGCTACAATTCACTTAAGCTGGAAAAATACCAAATAACAATATTGGTCAGCAGTTTATTTCTCTAGCAAGTTAATAAATAGATATTCTAGTTCATATTCTAAACCTTACCAGTAGATAGAGTATTAAATACTTGACATTTGAAGTGTCTGAAAATGCACAAATGTGCCCTTTTTCAGCCGTAATAAATTAAGTATTTGCGTCTGTAAGTAATTCAGTCAGTGCTGCCATCTTTTGGTTGTTTTCCTAATGAACAAATCGTAGTGTAACATCGGTGCAACAGATTTAAACTAGTTAATATGTATCGCATACAGATGGCAGTAGGCGTTGAACGGTTGCTCGAATTTTAGTGTGAGGTGAGGACCATAACAATAATAACAACTCAAATATTTCAGGATCAGAGACAGACTAACATTATTCATAAAAAAAAAACTTGTATGTGATGTGATGACACGTGATTAGGTTTTGAATACTCTAATTAGTTGGACCTCAGTTTTTTTTTGGGTTCCGTACCCCAGAGATAAAAATGGGACTATTAATAAGACTTCGCTATCTGTCCGTCTGCCTGTCACCAAGTTATATCTCAAGAACTGCGATAGTTAGACAGTGGTGGTGTAATTAGTAATTCCAGATAATTTCCAGATCTTTATTTCTCTGATCAAATTTCGGACAACTTATTGTTATTTTATTGAATGTTTAGAGTAAACAAGGCTGGATAGTGATGTTTTTTGTTTCGGCTTACGAAAGGAAGTCTTTTCATTGACTAAAATTAAGAAACATACAAACATACATACCTACCTACGATCACGCCTGTATTTCCAAACGGGGAAGGCAGAGCACACAAAACGCTAAATAGACAAAACGATGACTATTTCACGTTATGTGGCCACTATTAGCGTAATATTTTTTAGGTTTGAGGTGGCAGGGACAGTAGTGACCTTAATAAAGTGTACCTTAACCTATGGCCTTAGTCGCCTTTTACGACACCCATGGAAGAAATGGACAGGTGTTATTCTAAACCCGACACCACACCCACCCCGTTAAGAAACTAAATAACAATATTTTAAATACCAAGCATAGTAGGTATTTGAATGTGTTAATTATTAGTAAAATTTTACTCGCTCGCTGTGCACCATTAGCGCGTTATTCAGAGTATAATTTCGTAATTAATTAACAGACTAATTATTTCCTTAGTTATACTCAGGTTACCTAATTTATTATACTCTGAGACAGAAATGTAGAGTCTACGAATACGAATCCACGGGGATCTGATTAAACTAATAGTATTTAGTACCAACTACTAAAATTCTACAAAAAATATTGAAATCCGTGTTGAGGTTGAGGCATAGCATCTCTTTAAAAATAACTAAATGTGATGTTGATAATGAAAAGAACTTCACGTCCTAAACCGAGTTTAGCTCGACACGTTTTGGAATATACCATAGCCCTTCACCTGCGCGCCACCTAGAGTAAGGGCTACGAACTAGCCCGAACCATAACGAGTTAAACTCGATCTAAGATGCGAGTTACCAGTGTTTTTCATTATAAGTGAGTCTCACGGTAGTTTCATGTTAAAAATATGTTGTAGATGTAGACTAACGAGCTGTTTCCTATTAAATAGCGTGCAGAACCATCTTCACGAGGGAGAACCGAAGAAAATGGTAAAAACTGGTCAAGTGAGAGCTGAATTATTCTATCGTAAAAATACCCCTATTATACGCGGGCTGTTCCGAAAATTTTTAGTTAAACGAAAACTATAAGGAATATAATAAAACTTTATCTACTACTTTTCAAAGTATTTCTCTGCTATATTTATGCACTTATGCATTCGACTAAACCAACTTTCAAAACATGAAAAAAACTGTTCCTGCGAAAGATCAAAAAATAGTCTCCTAAATTCTTTCACTGCTTCATCCACCGTCGAAAATCGTTGACCACGTAATGATTTTTTTAACGTAGGGAACAGAAAAAAATCACTCGGAGCCAGGTCAGGGCTGTACGCAGGATGAGGTAGCGGTTGGACTTCTGATTTATTAAAAAAATCCATGGTTCTGGCAGCCGTGTGCGCCAGAGCATTGTGTTGATGAAAAATGATGCCCCGGGTTCCAGTACTTGGATGACTGACGTTCAGCTCCTGGAGGGCCTGTGGCAAGCAAACTTCGCTGAACCATTGGCTAGTAACTGTTCTCTGGCCTTCAAGTGGGATTATGGCTACAGGTCCTTTGCGTCGAAAAAAAACAGCCACCATTTTTTTGTTGACGCAACGGCCACGAACCATTTTAGTAGATAAATCATCTTCTTCAAAAACCGATTGTGTTGATTGCTGTGTTGTAAATGGATAGTAACTATATATTCATGATACGTCGGATGTCACAATATAGATCACTAGTTGTAAATCGCCATTGTCATTTTTTTTAACATAAATTTGCACCAATCGACACGTCTATATTTTTGCTCCTGTGTGAGAAAATATGGTAACCATCGAGACGAAACCTTCCGAACTAAAAAGTGGTCAATGCAAAATGGTAGAAACTGTCCAGGATCCAATCATTAGATCAACCTGAATCTCTCGGTGGGTAATGTTTCGAGATTCCGTGATTAGCCACTCCACCTTCACAACGATTTCTGGAGTGACTGCTGTTGGCTGTCGCCCCGGTCTAGGCTCACCTTTGACGTCGCTCCGCCCACGCTTAAATTCACGGAATCAGTAACTGACTATGGCAAGGAATTGAGATAATACCCCAAAAACACTAGTTAAATTTTCATGAGAATCCTTGTAAGTTAGCCTTCGCTTATAATCAAAATATATCATAGCACGAAACACTTCCCGCGATAGCTCTATAGTCGCGAACAAAAAGTGATAGACATGTTTTTTTTCTGATTTCATAAAAAAACAACTGAATGTCACTGGCCAGTGATATTTACATGAAAAAGTTTGTAATGAAATTTGCCTTTAAGCTGCATTAAAATAAAATGAATACATTTAATAGTACGTCATTGACTAACTATTTTCGGAACAGCCCTCGTACTAGACCCCTTCGATTTTTGTCTTGGTTTTATCTATGAAAATTTCGACTTTCCAGTTATCTGGTTCATATCATAATATACCTACGGCTCAGTGACTGAGAATAGTCTTAGTAGGTACCTAATTATTTAATTAGTCCAGTCTCAGTCCAGTCTCAGCCTAGTCTTGGTCTAGTCTCAGTCCAGTCTTGGTCTATTCACAGTCCTGTCTTAGTCTAGTTTTTTTCCAGTCTCAGCCCAGTCTCACAGTCAGTCTAGTCTCAGTCCTGTCTTAGTTTTAAATTTCACGGTTGTAGATCAAGGGGAAGTGAGTCACTCTGTAGGTTTTCGTTGGTACTTATGTATAGTAATTTATTTTTTACAACATTTAATTTACAGTGCTTTCACAGTGCAAGATCGGAGTAAGTACTAGAGGTATCTTCGACTCCGGAACATTCCGTCTCGACAAAGTTTAATTCCGACTGACGTGAAAGGTGTAGTACCTTTAGTACCTATTACCTACTAAGCTAATGTTTATGACTAGACTTCTCACAGGCATTGAGCGCAGTTGTAAATGGACCGCAAACGTTCTAACAATTAGTAGTTGAAAACTAGGTCTCGCTTACAGCTACAGCTATTAATTTACGCTTGTGCTGTAATTGGTTTCCTGAACGCTGTCTGCAGGGCCATTGCTCCGCGCTGGCTCACAGGCGCTTCGGGCTTCACTCCAAGCTCTTATTCTGGTGCTTCCGAGTTAATAAACTCAAGATAATTAAACTAAGATTAAGCTATCTCAGAAACTTCTGCAAATTCATCATAATGTGACAAAACTTACAATTCAAGCTAAGAGATTATATCATCGGGGCCACCACTGCATGTATTTTAGCGATCTTGGTTTTTGCACATCTTTTCTATACTTATGAAATAAAAACTTGAAATAGCAAATAAAGTATTCAATCAAATTGAATGCATGATGTCTACGTCACTTATGGATCGATTCGATGATACCACAGACTTATATCGAAATAGATACCGTACCGCGAGTTCCTGCATTTGTATGAAAACCAAGCGTTCCACTTTTTCACGTCACATGAGAGTTTTAGTGATGGGAATTGATAGTCCGAGTGAAAACAATTCAAAAGTGACGCCGCCTTATTCAAGTTGTCCTGTCTCTAGCTAGGCAGATAAACCTAATCTAAGTGGTACAAAACTAAACGAAATCGCGCTAAAGGAAGATCACTGCTCTCCCTTTCGGCAGGCGAAGCATACACTTGAGTTATTTATTTCGATATAAGTCTGTGTACACGACTTTCTTTGAATTCTTGTGTTTATGTGTAGATATGTACACACTCGGCCCCTTAAAAGTAACAAGATAACATCTAAAGCGTCCCACATACCATATCCATCAAACAGTAACATATACTCACTCTGGTTTAAAGGATCACTCCGAATAGAGCCTCAGAGCCTTTTTATCCCCCTCAATAGTTTTCCGAGCCCCAGGCGCGGTGCAACTTTCGCGATCGTTAGCGCAGGATTGTTTCACGTAGGTATATAGGTAACTGGAGTAGCAGCTAAACTGTACTGCCTCCGTAAATATGTACAATGACCGCTTTATTTGCAGCTGTGCCCGATGTGGTAAATTTAATTTTGCTTTTATTTAAGTTGTTAACTTTTACCCGTATGCTTTAGCGCGGCGATTTTGTACTCGTCTACTAATTGCGTTTTACTTTTAGCTTTTAACAACGTTGTTTCAGCAGCGATAAGTGTACTTTGGCGGTGCTTAGAGTTCAACAACTATCCAACGTCCATATCTAACATCGCACCGCAAGTCTGAAAGATTTCGATAACTCTTGACTATTCAAATTTTTAAAATACCTCTAGTATGAAGTTCTTACATTGTAATTTAATTTACTTAATAGTTTAATTTAGTGTTTAGGATAAAAATAAATTCAGCAAAATTCAAACTTGCAGAATTCAATGTAAGATAGCTATACGTATTATTTTAAGCTTTCGTGATTTTTTTTCTTATTTATCACATCTAGAACTTAGCGGATATAAAGTAACTTTATTGTCTAGTTAAAAGTTAAGTTAGTGGTAAATAACGAAGACTTCAAATAAAAAAGATATATTTATTAATTAAGTTCGTAACTACCTTTAGTTTATAAATTCCAAAGATGTTACCTAAATTCCTTATAAGTAGGTAGGAGCGTAGGTACATATCTACACCATACATTCAAAATCACAAAGATACCTACTTAGCCGCAAGCAGCCAGAGCATTACGATACTCCAATTACGCTCTATCACCCTCTACAAAAGAGTTTTATTTGCACATTTCTGGAACCGATGTCCCTCTCCTTTCCTTAGGTAAAGTCCAGACTCGTACCTAAATAAAGGTAATCCGCTTCGCAATGCGAGCTCCTGTGCCGCATGCGATACGCACGTGTTTTGTTTTCATAGTCCGCAGGTGCGGGAGGCGCTTTGTTCCGCATGAATGGCTCTCATGGAAAAGCTAGGGTGCCTGCAACCCCCTCGTGGTATCCATGTTTTCCACGTTGCATTGCATTTGTGCAACGGCCGCGAAGTGCAGTTTCATTGTAGGTACTATTGTGCGGTACTTCGTTTCACGCTCTACATGCTCGAAAGTGCGTATTCAAAGTGTGAACATTTTCGCAATGGTTTAGATGCAAATAAAAAGCGATTGGATGGGGGTTTATCGCAAATATCGCAATACATTTTTACGTTCCTGATACAAAAGTGTTTTCTAAATATTGGTCTAACCGAATATCTACCTCTTGAAACAAGAAAAACATGTATTTAATTGTAAATAGGTAATATCAATATTTATGTACCGAAACTACCGAACAAGAGCGTAACGAGTTGTTGCGTTGTCCTATTCGGAAATCTGAAATTATAAATAGAATCGTCATGACGTCATTTCAAAACCTACGTAAAAAGGTCCGACCACACCGCAGCTTAAAATCCGGTCTCGCTTCGGAATCGCAGTGTCGCGTCGTTTTCGCACCGGTTTCGCCGCATGCTCCCACACCGCAGCTTAAAATACGCTGTCGCACCGTAAATGGATCTGCGTAAAAATCGCAAAAATTTTTACACGGAGATCTTATGGCAGACACCACACCGACCGGTGACGTAAAAGACGCAGCTGTCTTGTAGATGCAGCGTTTTTTACGCAAAGATTTGCGAATCGTGGTTTCTCGGTTATTGTCGGTAACACTTCGTTTTTCACATAGAGATTATCAGATTCTATGTCTAAAATTTAAAAAAGGAACGAGACAACTGAGTCACGTTCTTTTGTTTTGTTGCTGTGATGGGTGCAGTTGATCTTTACTTATGTCATACAGGTATTGGAAGCATGATTTTGACGCAGCGAATTTTAAGCACCGGTTTGGAAGGTTTGCGACAAAAAGATTATCGTGACGCACGTCATTGCGATTCCGTATCGTCACCGTTTTTTAAGCTGCGGTGTGGGGAGCACGCGGCGAAAACGGTGCGAAAACGACGCGACACTGCGATTCCGAAGCGACACCGGATTTTAAGCTGCGGTGTGGTCGGACCTTTACAGCAACCTAACTAGCTAGGCACTTACTTCAATTGGCATAATGGCGTGTAACTTCTTTACTATGTAACTACTTAATTGAATACTCGTACATTTCATAATAGATACTAGGTAGGTATACCTAGTTGTAAAACTGATTTGTCTCTTTTAATAAATTCTCTCTCTACGAAAAATTTAATCTGGAGCCATACCGATGCTATCTAGGTCCCTACGGTTTCCATAACACGCGCATGAAAGCACATATTAAATCATCAAACCGACAACTTTCGATTAACATTTTATGCAAAAACAAACACGTGGAGTGTTATAAAACAAGCAAGCGTTGAGTATCTTAAAAGCGTCGTGGAAATTCGATCAGAACAGTAAGCAGGTAAGTGCTTATGCTTACATCGGGTTTATAAATAGCTAATCAGGAGTCGATAGGTGGATTGAGGAGTGAAGGGCTGGAGCGATGGACCGCGAAATGAGGGAGCCGGTGCTGTAACACTGACAAGCCCGGAGCAGCGCGCTCGAGGAAGCTCCGAGAGTCTCAACGTCAGGATTTACAGGCCACTATACATCTACAGTAAGAGAGCAAACACGTTTGACCCAATTCCGTGGACTGCTGACACAATGTTAGGGAATTGGTGCATTAAGCTCGGACTGTTTGGATTAGACAATTTCTTCCGTGTCCCGGGAATTAATTGTTTGTATAATTTAGAGCAAAATACAATGTTGGTTCAAGTTGTTGCGCTAATTAATCCAGGTAAAGGTGAAATCTGTGTACCTACATGAAACCTTTTAAGGGGTGCTCAATTTTGTAACATATTCTCAATTTAAAAATCAGGTTTTATTAGAGGCTGATCAGATCGGATCCTTTTTTTTTACGTTTCAGTTATGACTTAACCATATTTAGAGGACTACAATTGTTTAATTTGCCATTCATAAAATGTAACAGACATACCTAATATAGGCGGCATATTCTTCTAAAGTGGCTTTTACTTGATTACGAGACGGACATGATTAGCCGATCCCCGGGGCGACCCGAGAGCACTACATTGTTGCATAAATATTACAACGTTCCTCGGGCTGCATACCGTAAGTAATTTCCTGTGCAAGTTAGACGCAGCATTTGCATTCAGTTAACAACGAGAAATCACTTCATTTGCTGGAACTACAAACACTCGTGGCAAAAAATGTGGTCCATGCCACTGTAGAGCGTCACCCATTTTTCATACTTATGTGGAGTGTGGACTACATTTTTAGCCGCTGAGGGTAATTTTATTTCATATACACTACATTTACAAGACTTCATCCGGGTTTTCCCAACGTTTGTTACTTGTTACTACTAGGTACTCGTTGGATGATTTGGAATAGGTACCACGAAATGTTATTCAACAAATTCAATCGGAGCACGTACGCCTTGCTCTGTAAAACTCCTAGGACATTAATGTTAGCAGGTAAAGTAAACATTTTTTGCCTCTTGTAATTTTTGTTAGTGGAAAATTTGGTTTTCCTCGCGAAATTCAGCTACACGCCGGCGTTCAAATAGAGACGTCAATTTTCTGGCAAAATTGATGACTAAATTGAATTGATTTGTTTGGTAAACGGATTGAAAGCGGCGGCTTAATGGAGGGAAATCGTCTAAAGACGAGTGAGAAATAAGATTCGGAAGCGAAGATGACGATTAAATCCTGACAAGAGGTGCTGAACAAACACACTGACACACAGCGGGCTGTCCGTTTGCAAACAAGGAAATTCAAAATACTGTCACAATCACAAGTATATACCTATGTACATAACTTATATAAGTAGGTATATGAAAAATAATCATACACATCAAATCGAATATTTAGTACTTTCATAGAACACTTTTGCGATTGCAAACTTATTGTTGGAGTTGATGTCTTGTGTGTTCGTGTGGTGCCGGGTTAGAATAGCACCTCCCCCTTTCTTCCCGTGGGTGTAGTAAAAGTCTGGGAATGGGTTAGTGTATTGTGGGCGATGGGCTAGCAACCTGTTACTGCAATATCACATTTGACCATCTGGTTACCCTGAAATTGCTAATCGTGGCACTGGATTTTTGAATTCATGTGCTCTGCTTACCCCTTTTGGGAATGCAGACGTGAAAATATGTATGTAGGTATGTATGTAATGTCTTCTGTAGACTTTATGGGGACAACGGCAAACTTAAAGTTAAGTCTCTCAATCCGTTATCCTTAATAGGTACTACTATAATTGTTCTTTCTGATACAGACTAATTATTGATAATGGTACGGCATCCATCATATGCGAGTCCGACTCGCATTTGGCCGGTCTTTTTTTATGAATAGAGTAGAACTAACGAGTCTGCGACTTGGGATTTTTCTAAAAAGTTCTATATGGCAACATTATTAATCTGCCAAAGATACGTCTCATTACGTCAAACGTTGTGTCAGTGTTGTGCTACGATTTATATTTAATTTTAATAAATTGCTTTATTATGGGTAAAACATTGGAAAGTAACGTGAGAAAATTGCTAAATACGATGATTAGTAAGTTTAGACAAAAACAAGAGGAGAAAGAAATTGTTTTCCAAGAAAAAGAACAATGTTTACTTACGATCTCAGATTTTTTAGGTTAGTATGACCTTTAATCTTGATATTTTTTTGCATGTATCCTCTATGGATTATTAAATGATGTTGTATTTACTATATTATAATACTATTTCTTGCTTATAGAAAATCTTGAAGATATTCAAGGACTCTGCGATATTAAAAAGACCGTCGAAACACTAATAAGAAGTCTTAAAATTTGGAGAAGAAATCTTTGATAGAAACTCAGACTATGTTAATTCTTAAAATAAATATCTTCACTAACGGGTATGTTTTGCATCAATTTAGAGTTATAATCATTTATTTGCTTAGTTTCGGAAAGATGTACTCAAAGATAAAAAATATTTCTTGTCTAGTTATATTAGTGATTGGTCAAAAAAAGAGTTCACTGTTTTGGATGTGTCAAATTGTTGAGGACCTTCATTTATATCCATTTTACACCTTGTTTTGCAGAAGATGATATGGATAAGATTTTATGGAGCAGAGGTTCCAGCGAATGCAGGCAGTGATTATGAGAGGCAGACGCCTATTATCCTGAAGAGGAGGAAGAGAAATCAAAATTGGTATTTAAACCTTATTTTATTTTTATTCATTAATAAATATGTTAACCTTTATGCATTTATGGTTGTTGCTCATGCCTCCAATTGAACAAGAACAGTTTGCATTCAAAGGAAAATATATTTATACAATGAAATTTAAATCTGAAACGTATATACTCATTGCATATTAGCATGTTGATTATGTATAAACAAAATTTTATTTTCCTGTGTCAAAGTTCATGGTGAGCATCGAGGCAGCTGGGAGACTGGCATGAGGGCAGCCTGGTGAACACTGGATTGGTGTTCAAGGTCGAGGCCACGCTCAAGAAACTTGATAGAAATAAGTTTGAATAGCAGTCGAGATAAGGATTTTTAAACTTCAACATTGTACATTTTTTAAATATTTTCTTAAATAATATTGTATTGAAAATTGTTTCAGATTAGATTGCATTCATAACTATTGTTTTTGCGACGGTTTTTCTATAGTTAAAATCATAGAGATGTGTGTGATTAGCCTCTAGTAAAGGCTGGCTGTGTAATGTTCATGCCCGTCGATAGGTAGGGCTATAGGGTAGAGTAGGATCCCCCTCCATTTGTAGGGAGGAGGGATGTAGAATAGGTTTTATATAATTATGTAAATTTGGAATACATTAAAAAGAAGAATATTAAGATGTCACTCAGAAAAACAGAATAGATTTGTCAGTATATAGAAAACTATCGAAATAAATCAGAATATTCTCAAGAACAGTTTTTATTTATAAAGTTACCTATTAACTAAACCCCCGTAGCTCTACAGTACTTAGTAGTCAATAATAAATTAATACACCTAATGTATTTTGTATTAAAACAAATTTATAAAGTAATAAATCCATTTATTCATGAGTCATAATCAAAATCATCTTCAAATTCATCTGTATAAATAGATAGTTATATCATTTAGTTTGAAAACTAATCAAGTCCTATAAAAAATTGTCAAGTACCAAAACAGTTTTCTCCTACTATAGTTAGTAATACCATATAAAGATTTTTTAAATTTGCCGCGTTTTCTCAGGTCAGAGTCACGTTAGCCAGACTCTAACACCTAAATAACTAGGTTCTAAGTAAACTACTCGTTCAGGTTTTAATAATGAGTCATGATCATGACCAATGACCAAAACTAATTTGAGTAATTCTGCTAATCTACCACCCCGTAATTGGTGTAACGGATTGGTGAATTGGGTCAGCCGTGAGTGACACATTTTAATTGCACAATTGTGTGGTTTAATTACCCAGTTATAATAGAGCATATTCAAATATTGGAAAATTTTGATGGAGGGAGAACCTGACGAAACAAACGCAATATTATAATTAGGTTTCAGCTATTGTGTGGTGCTTGCCGTTATGTTCGGCATTCAATTAAACGAGGGACTTTTGTTACATACAGGTTTACAGAGAATTATATGTATGCTTATTAAAAACAAAATAACCACAGTTTGACGCTGGTATAACCTATATAACCTATGTTACCCGGTTGTGAGTAAGTCTATCATTGGATCAAAAAAGTTATGAATTCCTGAGAAAATGTGTATCAAAAATACCCTAAACAAAATAACCTAAACAAAACGATCAACTTTGTTTTATTCTACCTATGAAAGTAAAAACGAATGCCAATCTAAGTTCAAAAGACAAAAAAGAAAAGTTCTTATTTGTTACCTTTGTACAATCTACGATTCTACGGTGTCCAAGTCTTGTGTGAAGTTATTATTTCCACAGAAGGCAGTGTCAATTAAGGTAAGCACTACTGTACGTCTAGTGTGTTCATTTCGATGGTGCAGTCGTTAACGAATTCGTTTGCGAATTGTCGCGGAATGTATGGAGACTTGTCGACCGTGGCAGTTGTGCAAACGTTCCGCTGGCGGCGCTGTCTCGCTTTCCATACAATTTTGCGATAACTCGCAAACGAATTCGTTAACGACTGCACCATCGAAATGAACACACTAGACGCTCGTCACCGCATGCTCGCGCTGTCGCGCATTAGCGGGCAGCAGCGGCCAGGCCCCTGGGAATGACCCAGTTAATTACCGCTACAGCCTACTCACAACTTTTCAGCAACAACTTAATTACCTTGTTGATTGGTGTAGGTACTAGGTATGGCAGAAGTTTATGGGATATTGACGCAAGATATCCGAGCGTTTTATTAGTTAAATTCAATATTATACCGTACGTATACGATCATAATAACTAAAATAAAATAAAATAAAATGAATAATTCAACTATCTTGTAGACTTCACTGTAATATACTTAAACACATAAATATGTACGTGCTTTACTAGATGTGAATTTCGAGTTGCTCTGGTAAAATCGATGGAAGAAAGAGACGAAAGAGTACTTATTTGATTGTGGCACAGTTGCCAACGTCTGGCCTAATTCGGTTCTGGTGGACGATCAAAAAGCTGAACATTTGATAAATCTAGTGACAAATTTGTGACATATATTTAGAAGGCGGCCGGCAGGCGAGTTCCCGCGGAGGCAACCGAGGGGGATAATTTGCTAGGCTTTGATGTGCCCCAGTGACCTTGGGTGGCAGCGTGCGCCGCTGAGCACCTGCCCGCCGGAGCCAAGAACTTGACCTTTATATGCCTTGCAAATGCCTCGCCGGTTAGGCCGTAGAGCGTCGTCGACCTAAAATTCACGTAAAGTGCACGCTTTGTTTGTTTTACGGTGTTCTTTTATGTTCCCACAGCCAGTTGGATTTGATGAGGGATTGCAATTGTTTTTTAGCAACCTCGCTGATGATTGGGTTAATAAGGATAGGCACTCGACAAAGAGTGATGCCTCATGAATTAAATTACGCCATCTCCTAGTGGAGATGACTATAAAAGAATGCAGTGCCTATCTAATTAACACATTCACGACCAAGCCTAAAATCAAAACATCTGCGCGGAACCGAGTAGTAGGTACAAAATGAACCCGGCTACCGGGTTCTCGGTATCTCGCGAATGTTTTGAAGAACTCGGGAGCAGAGTCCTTGGTTCTGAATGTGTTAACTGAATTAGACCAATTCAGTAAATATGTAACTCGAGGATGGCTTGGATATTAAGTCGTCTACTACTAGATCGCCTGCTATCCACAACATTGTGTACTTAATTACTTTTGCAAATAAATACTTACATTTAATTGACTACTTAACCTAATTCTATTTCACACGCCCAGCAGTTAGTTGACCTTACTACAGGCCAAACAGCAGTCCATGGTAATGATGCCAAATTGGGTCGATTTATGGGAAGTATCTACTGTTCGATCTAGCCTCGCTCGTCTCGTAATGCTGTACATAAATCTGGATTGAACTCGGCTTCGCGTCGGCCTCTAAAATTGACTGATCGCGTGCAATAACCACCTGCCCCCTGACCTTTCTTATATCCACAATGTCAATGTTATCAGATTCGCTTTGGGCGCAGCGCGATGAAAGTTCACTTTATTACGGGGCCCTCAGCGCCAGCCATGCTCAGCCTTGGACGCTTTTACCCGAGAGGTTACATGGAAACACTGCTTCATTTGGATCTTTATCAGAGCAATTTTGAAATTTTTGCACGAGGTCAATTTAATTTGAAAGTACTGAACTGCAGGTTTTACTCGTCCGACTTTGTAGTTTGCAAAGTACCTATCCCTGTAGCATATAAAACTGTATCCATGAACCTTTTAGAATGCTATTGCTTAATTTTGGTGTATGATACTGCTGATACTGCCTGATATGTAATGTCAACTAGCTCACTTCTTCGTTCAACAATCTCTAACATTCCTAGTTTCGTAAAGATGGCTTTCGCATAGGTGGCTACGAGACACTATCGCGGTAACAGTCTTTGGAAAAGTTTTCTTGGCCTTCCAATATATTTAGAGCCAGACAACTTTTCAATAAAGGCTTGTCGCCATTCGTCTAGTCGGCGGCGCTTAGCGTTTAACTCGAATATCCTTCATGGGTACGAAGTCTAACGTACTACATACGACCGGTGTGAAGTTAGCGGCCAAAAGCTGGCGGCGGTGATAAC